>JAFFZR010024911.1:0-29319 GCA_018397195.1 Lethrus apterus | reverse complement strand
CGTCGCGTCGCGGTTTTCCACGATGCACCGGCGAAATTATAAAAATTCAATGCTTGAAAATGTGCCATAAATTCCACCTTGACCTCATCATTTGTCATTTCGACTTGAAGTTAATGCACGAGAGCGTAGTTACTAATTAAAATTTTGAAATTTGTAAATTTTGCATATGTACATTGTAAATGTGGCGCAGACGTCGCGTCGCGGTTTTCCACGAAACGCCAGCCAAAGTTTAAAAATTCAATGCTTGAAAATGTGCCATAAATTCCACCTTGACCTCATCATTTGTCATTTCGACTTGAAGCCTCAGAGGTAGGTAGGTAGGTGCTAATTAAAATACACAAATATATCCGGGCACAGTTACAACACAAACCGGTCCAAAAGAACGATTTTATTGCTAACAACTAACAACGCGTCCGTAAACGAGCGAAACTTTGAAACATCTGCCCAAAGACGGCTTCACTTGGAATTGTGCAATGTCGTTTAGGGCGATCGTAAATTCCCGAAAGAATTATTAATATTCAACTTTAATTTTCTACGTGAGTCACTTGGGGCGAAACCCATTGATTTTTTATGACGGGTAATCAATTTTCCCCTGCCACGCCCGTAAAAATCGTAATTGAACTTAAATCCCGCGGAATTAGACGCGTAAAATTCTTGTAGACATGGGATAAATTGGCGATTTTGTGCGAAAAATGCTGTTTTATTGCGATTGTCTTCCGTTCGTCTCTTAAAACGATCGTCGTTTTCGTTTATAAATTAGGTCTCTTTTTTTACGGAAAATATACAAAAATTACGTATTATTATAAGTGTACTAGAAATTAAAAATATTTTTAAAATGTACATTAAGACATAAAATTTATATTTAAGAGAAAATTTTAGAAATTTATAAAAAACTGTGGACTTAAAATAAATATATTTTTTCTGTTTAACTAATACATTACAATTATTATTTGCAGAGATTTTCAGAAAGAATAAGTATGGGTTATTAACCCAAAATATTATTTCATAAAAACGCTCTGCTCAGTTCCATAATAATACTAATTTTCGAATGATCGAAAACTCAGATATCAGGTAATCTATCACTGATGATAAAAATAAAAAAATTAAAAATATATATATATTAAGATAACAGCTACATCTTTGGTAGCCCGACGTACCGTTTAAAAAACACTACTTTTTTGAAATACATATATAAATCAATCTTTGAAAATCGTATGGAAAGAACTACACACAATATTTTTGAAAACTGCTAAAGACCGCGATTTAAATTAAAGAAAAAAGGATATTTCATAGTCAAGAAGCTAATACAGTTTTTCAGAAAAATTCTCAGCTATCATGTTGGATGTATTGAGCCATTACCAGTGAATTCTTTATGAATGAAAACGTGATAACCAGTACACTACATTAAAAAGTACTGATTATCACGGCTGAAATGAATCGTAGGTAAATTAATTACTTGGAAGGCGAGGAATGCTTTCCACGTTGAAAAGTCTGAGGTCCTTTATTGCAACACCCTTTGCAAATCCAATCATCCTGTTCTAAAAAAAATTTGGTTGTTTTATTTCCAATAGCATTGTTTTTGGAAATAAACAGTAGAAAGATTTTTTTAAAGACGAAACAGTTCATTCCTTTCTTCTCCAGCATTAGAGCAATGTTACCATCAAACGATGAGGAAATCTTCATTTTATCACTTTTAGTCCATTTCATAAACAATTTCTCAACCTAGATTTTTCATTTCTAGCCACGAATTTGTTCCTAGATTCCTTTTTTTTTGTTATATTGTTCAATTCTTATCATACAGGACTTCTTCTTAGTATTTTGCTTTGAATTATGTAATTAAACATCTTGCTTTCTAAAGTTAATATACCACATGATTTATTTTCTGACGTTTCGTCCACGTTCGTAATGGAAATTTTATCTTTTTTAGGAAACTTTTTAAATTATTATTATTATTTGCAGAGATTTTCAGAAAGAATAAGTATGGGTTTTTAACCCAAAATATTATTTCATAAAAACGCTCTGCTCAGTTCCATAATAATACCAATTTTCGAATGATCGAAAACTCAGATATTTAAAATAATTTAAAAAAATATATATATTAAGATAACAGCTACATCTTTGGTAGCTCGACGAACCGTTTAAAAAACACTTCTTTTTTGAAATATATAAATAAATCTTTGAAAATCGTATGGAAAGAACTACACACAATATTTTTGAAAACCACTAAAGACCGCGATTTAAATTAAAGAAAAAAGGATATTTCATAGTCAAGAAGCTAATACAGTTTTTCAGAAAAATTCTCAGCTATCATGTTGGATGTATTGCGCCATTACCAGTGATTTCTTTATGAATGAATATAACGTGATAACCAGTACACTACATTAAAAAGTACTGATTATCACGGCTGAAATGAATCGTAGGTAAATTAATTACTTGGAAGGCGAGGAATGCTTTCCACGTTGAAAAGTCTGAGGTCCTTTATTGCAAATCCAATCATCCTGTTCTAAAAAAAATTGGTTGATTTATTTCCAATAGCATCCTTCCTTCCTTCTCCAACATCAGAGCAATGTTGCCATCAAACGATGAGGAAATCTTCATTTTATCACTTTTAGTCCATTTCATAAACAATTTCTCAACCTAGATTTCTCATTTCCAGCTACTAATTTGTTCCAAGATTCCTTTTTTTTTGTTATATTGTTCAATTCTTATCATACAGGATTTCTTCTTAGTATTTTGCTTTGAATTATGTAATTAAACATCTTGCTTTCTAAAGTTAATATACCACATGATTTATTTTCTGACGTTTCGTCCACGTTCGTAATGGAAATTTTATCTTTTTTAGGAAACTTTTTAAAGAAATGTCCTAAGAATTCTCACATAGTCGCAGTCAAATTACCATAAATTCCAACAAAATTAAACGCTTCAATTATGAAATTCATCTCTTAAAGTTTACTAATCCTTTTTGGAAACGATAGAAAAAAAACGAAGCTGCTTCATTAGTTAATTAATAATGCTTTTACGCACCGGTTGCATAAATCCTCGGTAACTTACTGATATCTGTTAATTTGTTAGCCGGACACGAAAGAAACTGGTTTACTAATTGACTATTTCTTCTCGACAGAAGAACGCATCTGAAACGGCCGACTTTTACCCGAACTAATTTAATTAAAAAATGTATCTTCGAAGCACGTAAAATTGTTCCGTGGCCGCTATTTGTACGTTTCATTTGGACGTGAAATGTAAATATGGAACGTTTTCAAATGTTCGGTAGAATAAATAAAGGGATTCCCTAAAGTAATTAATTAAATTTTTTATTATCACTTTTGATGAATTTTATTGTAATTAATGAGTGTTTTCTTTTCTGCGCGTACTTACGCGCGAACAATTTTTTTGAAATAATTCATCAAAATGTTTAATTTAGACATTTTCACATATTTATAATGTGTGGTTATACAATACGGACATGATTAATCGAGTTGAACGCAATTAAGTCATAATTCATCATTAATAAAACATTGAAATAAATTTCTGAAATTTTTCCGAATTGTTTACTATGAACGTATTGTACTGGACGTTAAAAATATTTTTAGTAATTTCGACCAAAAACTTTCTAATAACAAACAACCGTCACGAATCACTTCGTTTATGCGAACTTTCACATTTCGAATGGTTCATTCGGTCAATGAAATCAATCACACGGAACATTTACATATTTGCTCTCTTGTTTATTGTACGGGTTTGCCGTAATAATAATAATAATAAAGCTAGTCATTGACGTATGTGTGTGGGCAAATGTGAACGTATGAAAGTGCCTTTGCATCACCACGTATCCTTTTTGAATTGAGATTTATAACACAAGCAACCATTTCTTAGATTACAAAATTATCCTCTTAAGACAAATAAAAATGCCGGAGATCCCAGTCTGAAATGAATTATGTGAAAATATTAATTGATAAAAATTTACCTTCAATAAAATTTGCACATATGCGTGTTTATTTCTTCCACCTTGACAATTAGCAATAACAATTATACCTTTTTGCTCATTTCACTTTGCAGTTATCTATGAGCTATAACTTTTATGATATTTCAACAGACTGTATATAATAGGGATCTGATGTTGCCGATATTGCATCAGTCTCCATTTACGTCCATTTACACTTTATAAATGGTATTTTATGTCGTACTTTATATGTATAAATAAGATTACAAAGAATGTCCGGTAGTTCAACCGTCGACATTAACGTAAATGTCTGGGTTTGAAATACGTGCACCTTTTCAATATGGAAAGTTCAAAAACGAACAATTAGTTTCACACGCGGACAATAAAAGTACATACCTACTTTAGAATTGTCGCATATGACGTTGCAACAAATTAAGTTGTCGTGTACGTATTCGTAATGTTACAGGATGTCTGACAAATTATTCCAAGAAATGCAAAGAATTAAGAAATAATTGTATACAAATAATTACATTGTATTTTTCTCTCTGTCTTTTTGTTTAAATGATTTTAAATGACGTTCATATTTATTGATGTTTTAAATTTAAAAAATATGTATATGAAATATTTTAAAACTGTAAATAATCTCTGTTCTGTTGATTGATAACGGTTGAAACACTTTATAACTTAATAGAATATTTCTATGTAAGTTATAAAGAATGCGTTTTACTTTTGTCTTATTTTGAATTATTTGCTTTTTAAAAACAGGATTTTTCCACGATTTTTTTGCATAAATGCACACAAAATGTTAAAAATCAGTCAGGGCACAAAAATTTGCCTTTGAGGAAATATAATTCACAAAATAAAATAATTGCTACGACACGACAATGTCAATTTTGCAAAAATTACATTCTCTATAAATGTACTATTTTGCAATAATTTTTCCGTAACCGTAGTTTCAATTTTTGTATAATTTAAAATAACGGTAAGTCGTTAACGTTGTTGTTTATTTTCGAAAATCAATTCGATTTTCATTTTAAACGAGTCGTGCGAAAACAAATTGTGCCGACGCTCTCATCCGACTCATTCCATATGTAATTTAACTTAATTTGAATGCAAAACTCGGATTAAATCCATCGATATTGTGTCAGTACATTAAGTACATAATTATTTAAATTTCATGTATATTAATTGTAATATTGAATATTTTCGTGTCTTTATTTTATAAAAATAGATTTTCATTTCTCTTATAAATTTACATGCGTACGACAGATATACGTTTGTAATGTAAATTTAAAGGAATATGTAAATAAGCCGGTGGTGCGTAGTTTTTTCCAGCATCTTAACTTTAAATGTAAATAATGTCCTAAACAAATTCATAACGGTGCTGTACAATAGGATGCGTTTCTCAGGTCATTTATCGTCCACTTGTTATTATAATTGACTGGCGTTTTAGAATAACAATGTAGAAACGCATATCATGCTTAAAAATACCACCCCAACGTAAAAAAAAGACAGTTTGCTGGGTATTGTCTACAAATGTAAAACGAATTTACATAGTAACTTTTTCAATTACCATTTAGTTGATTTATTTACGTTATTCGTTAATGCATTGAAATACATTTTTAATGTTATCTGACGCGTTTAAAACGACGCACCCAAAATAAATAAAAGTATGCCCATAAATCCTTTATTATTAATAACTGGTATCATAAACATGCCTTGTAAGTACCACGATCCGAACTGCTGCTGCATGTTTAAAAAATAAAAAAGGCAACTCGTTTTAAACCAGAAGCTCAAATCTCGAAGCTTTTGATCTCGAAAACAAGACGAGTTGTTATCATGCAACAAAATCTCGAAACATACACGAGCGATGAAAATCGCAAATTAACAGAAACACGAAGAAATTATTGTTTTATTTTTTTTTTGAACTGCGTTGTTGCCGTTCAATAAACATAACATTCAATGTCGTTGAAAATTTGTGGAAAAATTTATCCTGAATTGTTGAGTTTTTAAAATCGTAAAAACAAATTAATTTATTTTTAAAACATTATCTCAACAGATATTTTCGCCAGAACGTAAACAATTTTGAAATGCAATAAAAATATCTACATGTATTACAAATTAATTTGTTTTATAAAATCGCAAAAAATAAGCACAAATGTTGTGTGTACCGAATTTTCAATTTGAAAAAAGAAAAAATATCTCTGCTAAACGTGGAGAACTGAATACATTCAAATGCATTTTTTTTTTCACTCGTTGTTATGTGTACATAACTCGTAGGTTTGCAAATCTAGACATTACACACACATATTTAAAATCGTCTAAGTGCGTCAACGTCATCATGGGGAGCGGCGGGTCATATAAACCGACCTCCAACCTCGTGCACAAATATGACTTTCACTTCACGCTGTGCAGGAATACAAAGAAAAATTTTGCGACAAATCAGATAACAATAAAATAAAAATTTATGAAATTTATATAAAAGTTGAAAAATGTTCGCCCTAAACGGGGAATTGAATGCGGTATTTTACAGGGTCATTCTGAAATAAGTACTGGTATTTTAACAGGTGATAGCTGACAATAGCCCAACCCCAAATATGCAAAAATGACGGTCCTATGTTGAAGGGTGTGCCAGCAAAAAATGTCTTAAGTTTTGAGTAAAATATGACAATAACGCCGAATTATCATCGATAAAGATTGTTGCATATATATTTTCTCAACTTTGAAGAAATGTACGTTTTATTTCGAAAATTGCATGTTCGTAACACGAAATTTAAGTTGATTGAAAATAAATTTAACAGTTAACAAAAATGAGGAAATCCGACTAAAATGTCAACTTGTTTTGAGATTGTCGCGTTCTCAAGTCTAATAAAGTTTATACAACAAAAAATATAAGGCTACAGGCAGTTTGATAATTTTCGTTGGAGCATCCAACTCACATAGTTGTTATTACTGATATTATTTACTGATTTTAGATCTGAGGGAGTAGGGACGACTAGACGTGTATACTAGCTGGAAGCTTGCATTCGAGACAGTTTTTATTCGAAGTATCTAGTACCATTTCATATAGACTGTCTAGATCTTTTCATTGAATAAAGCAAGGGCCATATATTTTTTTTATATGTTGCATGTAATCGAAAGATCTTATTGAATTTGAAATATTTCTCCAAAAAATTCTAGTTTCAAAATGTAAAATTTAACAATTTATTAATGAATTCACCGCGTTTATTAAACAACGCATCGAATAGATTTATTACTTTATAATTACGTGCATTGTGCATCGTTTTATTAACGAAGTATGCTTCGCCAGAAGCTTTCTTAATTATTATTTCCTTGATAAATATGTAACAATGCGAGTTTTTATCCCGTGTAAGAAACACAACAATGGAAGATTGAATGTAATTGATTAGCTTTCTCAATCAAGATACGTCTCGAGTTTTGCAGGTAAGTTTATTGATCCGTTATTTAGATACAGCCGCTTCGACAACAACAAATATAAAGAGTTAATGAACTTAGTTTTTCTTTATAACGAATTCTTCCCGTCTCAAGTACGTTACATGTTTAATGTAAATCGTCGGATGTTTTTTTGTATATTTTCGTCGTTTAATTATCGTCATGCGACGTCGCAGACGATTCAATAAATAATCTCGTATAACACATGCCGGTTTAATCACTAGATCATCAATTTTCCTAAGAGTGGCTTCATAAGAAGCTTTGAATAAATACTTTTCCCTGTATACGTTTATTTGTCTGAAATTAATGTTTACGTTTTGTAATTTGACGACTCGCAACTGTGCACTATTCCAGTCGCAGTCAGTTTGTTTAGAAAACCGTATGGGAATATGTTTTTATCTTGTAGGGATGTATCCAAGCTTCGCTAATAAATAAATAATTTCTCAGACCGACAACAGAACAATGTGTGTTTAGGTGTCTTTTTGTTTTCTTTTTAAAGGTTTGCATATTTATTTTATGTCTTAGATTGTATTCACACAAAATATTAGTTCTGGAATGAGATTAATCGTTTTAAAATAATCATTACCGAGTCTGAAACTTAAAACATATTACAATTAGTACTGTTGCAATTGTTTCTTATATAACGCTAACAAAAAAAAAAAATTTACTTGTAATTATTTCTCAACGCTACCTTTAAAGATGTCGTTTTCGCTTTCTCTCTTATAACAAGGTCGCAACTAAATTATTTCCCACAGGTAATTTGTACTTTCGTACGCCTTCAATCAATTAAAGATAAATAACTTAAAATCGAACAAAAATTATTGCAATAGATTGAAATTATTATCAGCCGCACCTATAAACAAGTCTTGTATATATTTATATGTACGTGGCTTTTGTAATTGAACATTACTTTAATTTTAATGGTTAAATTGAAAAACGTTTGGTTTATTATTTATTAAGCACAGTTGAATATAATAAACAATTTATTAAGTTGATTAAAATAAAAATAATTGATAAATTAAAAAAATTGCGAAAACAACAAACAAACCTCTACATCTGCTACACTTAAAGTTCCATCATAACGTAACGACTTTCACTTGCAAGAGACGCTGAAAAAATGACATTTTAATTGATAGTAATTTCACCGCCAATCCGGAATTTTAATCGATCTGAAAAAAGTAGAATTATACGGAATAAATTGCATGTCAATTAAAACCCCTCCGCGTCTCAATCGACGTAAACTGCCGCTGCGAATAAAACGAACCGAGTTGAGAAAGTTTTCTATTATTTTTTTTCCGATCGCTCTTTCAAGCGGCCCGGAAGGGGATTTATGTCCGATGCTAGTTCCATAAACTGGAAAAACAATACTGAATTTAGAAATCAATACGAAAAAAATATACTGATAAACTTCGTGTACGTATAGATGAAATATTCGTTCAAATGTAACTTTTAATGGAATTTTTAAATATTCTTTTTGAATTCTGACATCGTATTATTATTACATACACTGAATAAAAAATTGAAATAAAATTTATTGCGGTTCGCACAATGAATGCAATTCAGAAATCCCTATAGGACAGGGCCTTTTTTTTCTATGGACCCCTTTGCGAATTAAGTGAAGATCACGGACCCCTTCTCAGAATATTTTTCTTCTTCTTCTTAATCAGTAGATGCCTATCTACCCTGCCGGGTGTAAGGCTGTGGGTGGGGTTGAGTTGTCTCTCAGAATATTTTTAATAAAATTAATTTTTTAAAATTTTTTCAGTATGAAGATTGTTGTTTTTCATCTTCAACAATAAATGAAAATATCTCCTATTTGACCACATCAGATACAGCTGCAGTAATTTGTTGCACACATAAATTAAGAAAATGTAATATTTTACTTAAAGGTATGCAAAATAAAAACAAGCTGACTTTTTCCCATTCGAGATCACGGAACTCCTGGATCACGGGGCGCGGAACCTCGGAACCGTCTTGCACTACAGGATAGCATTTGCAGTAACATCAAATAAGTACAATTAAAGTGAAAAAAATTCCGGACATTTAAAAAAAAAATTAAAAACGAAAATTGAATAAACTTCGAAAGGTTTCATGCTGTGAAATTTTTTTAAATAAGTAACAATACAAACCAACACAGTTGTTCGTCTTTCTTTGAAGCAAGTATTATTCAAACTACAAAGATAAAAACAAAAACGAATTATTGTTGAAACCGCAAATCGCATCAGCTGAGACAAAGAAAATAATTGGAATTATAAAAAAAATTATTATAGGTAATTACAAAAAAAAATATTATAATTATAAAATTATTTTAAAAATATTGTCCCTTTTGATCCGGCTTGGGTAACACCACGTATCCGAACCTCCATAAAAAATAACTTTTATTGGATTTTTTCAATGGTTTCTTTTTACGATGACAATTTTGACAATTTTTTTATATTCATTAAATGTTCGAAAACACTTTTTAGATTTCCTAAAAAAATAATTGGTTGTTTTTTAGCCGAGCCGAGAAGGGGAATTTAAAAAAATTAATAAATTCGTATTTTATATCGAAAAGACTTGATTTCTGATGAATATTTCTAATGCATTTATTATTAATAATTGTTTGAAATTACTTATCTTTTATTCCTGTTAAACCAGTAAATAACATGACACGTAATAAAAATATATTTATTACGATACACTAATATAAAAAAAATGTATTTCAGTATCTGTTGCAACTAATAAATGTATTTTAAGATTCATATCTTTTAGTATAGAAACCATTAAAAACACATAATTGATGGAACAAATCTATACACGCAGCAAAAGGAAGTTTTAATTCAAGAAAAGAACCACATTTTTAAATATTTTATATATGTGTGTGTCGTAATAAATATATTTGTATTACATTTCACGTTTTCTGCTGGTTGATTGTTCACAAATGAAAAATAAGTATGTTATTCACATAATTTTGAAAAATTTGATTTTTTCATTATTGTATCCATAAAATGGGATATCTATATACTTTACGGTTTTCATTTTTTTTAATGGGTTTTTGTGCAAACAATCCTTCCCCAAAAATGAATTTAAACGTTCCATTTATAATAATTAATTTATAATTTGAATGATTAGCAGCCATCACCATTGCAAAAATTTAATATATTTAACATAATCATCACGTAAAATTAATTAAACCGGTTTGCCTATATACATACTTGTTTGTATGTTGAATATTGTTTTCTCTTTTAACAACAATAACACAAAATCAAATTTAAACAAGGGAAAAAAACAAAAATCGGTTGTTAATTAAAGTGCACAAAGTACAGCCGTATGTAATTCTTTTCTAACACTTCAGTTCCACGGATTTACGGCGACATTAATTAAATGAAGAAAAAATCACTCACTGGGTCGATCCAGTTCGTTTTGGGCGAAAGCGTCGTCCAAATTGTTGAATCCCGGCATAACTGGCGAAACGACGAGGCAGAAGAGGGCCAAAAGCAGCCAAATTAACCCCATCGACACTCTCATGTCAATTCACCCCCTAAACGCATCTCTCGCCCGAAAATAACTTCACTTTGCACAGGTTAAATATATGGCACACATTTGTTCCAACTTTTGTTGTATTTCGAATAAGGTTGAGTTATGTAATTTTGTCGATCGTTAGGAATAGTTTAATTCAGTCTAGATAACACACAATATAAACACTTAGTTTTGCCTATCAATAAAATATATATATATTATAACTCACAACGCTTTAACTTTAACTAACGATTACTTAATTAACATTTATTTTTATTTATAAAACTTTTTTTTCGTAAATTATGTACATCCACACATGAGCAGATGCAGCACGAGCATCATCACTTGTGTGAGTTTTCGTGTCAGTTTTAATAATCCGTGCGTTTTAAGCGCCGACAAGTACATCCTCGCGAGCTCACAGCATCCGCGATTCCGCACCGAACTGACGAAACGCGCGCGTTCGCATCCATCGCTTTACTGAACGCTCCGGTTAGGCGCTATCACATTCTAGTCGGCTAGGCCGCCGTGTAGCTGCTACCTTGGTCGACCTAGAGAGTTCGAACGGGGTTGGTATCTCCCTTGGTTTTCGCTGCGAAACTACCCCGTTCTCTATGTTCCTGCTGTTGTGTGTAAAGCTCGTTGCACTGCTGATCTTGCTCCTGCTTCGCTTTCTGGTCCTGTTGTACTACCTTGCGGTCGGTGGTTGTAAATACGGTCGCGATGCTGTCTGTCATTCGCGCGAATTTGCTTATCCGATCGAACGATAGATTCGAATTTTGTTGGGTGTTCTGTCGTTGTTATGTTGACGACATTGTGCGGCATTTTGTACGGTTTTAAATTTTATTTACACATTGTAAAAAACTCAGTTAATTCATTTGATGGGTAACTTTTACCCAAAAAAAAGTAATGTTATTATTAATTTCGAAGACACACCTTTTATTCAAATTAACTTTTTTCATTTGTCTTTCAGAAAAAAAGCGTCCAGGCACGTATGGTGTCGTCTTCATGAATATTATTTGCATGAATATTATAGACAAATTGAAGAGTGGAAGTTACAAAGAGGCTAAGTGCCAAATTTTCACTTTTTGAGATATTAACATGAATTGGTGACATGTTCCACGGTAAGTGTCCCTGCAAAAGCGCTATGTGCCATCTCAATTTTTAGCCTGTTATATCCACTAAAATATGGCGTTATCAAGCGAGTTGCTGTAGAAAGGTGTCAAACGCCATTCGGTCATTCCAACATATTTGTGTTAATTTCCAGCCATTTTACCGAAATTTGGTACAAATTGATAACTTTTCCATAACACTAGAAATTTGTTTTCCGTTATGTATTTGATCATTGTGCTTAATAAAATTTGACGAGGATTATTCCTTCAGGTTTCATCTATTTTTTATTGAATAACTCAAAAACATGATAACTTACACTCTTCAATTTACAAGTTTGGTTTTATGTCATATGTTTTGCAGTAAATGGTAATTTACAAATTAGAAAAGAAGTGTTATTTATGCAATTTGAGTAGAAGTCATAAACTAAATAAATTTAAAGTAAATTCATGGACCAAATACGAGAGCTAAAAGTGACTTAATTGGCGTATCATATGGTAATAACAGCTGGAAAGAAGGAAACAAATATATACACGAGAACTTGAGATATTATCAAAGGCAATAAAAGTAAACGAAAAAAGTTGCAAAATTATAAACAGTAAAACAGTAAAAATCATGCCAAAGATCAGTCTGCTAGCGAAATACAAAATGGGGTTATTAATTTGTAACTTGCGAGTAGAACCTGCCACGATGTTGCGACCTTCTCTGTTGAATTCGCCGTCATTTTCTCCGTAAATGGTGATAAGATCAGTCTGCTAGCGAAATACAAAATGGGGTTTTTAATTTGTAACTTGCGACTAGAACCTGCCACGATGTTCCTACCTTCTCTGTTGAATTCGCCGTCATTTTCTCCGTAAATGGTGATAATTTCATTATATTTTGTAAGCTTTCAATTTTTCATGGGATTTTCTGGGACTTCATCCAAAATCATCACAGCTTGTCACAATTAAGTCTAACTTCACAAAACCGAAAACAACATACTTAAAGACATAAGGAAGTATTTAATGTCATCATCATCCCAGCACTGACACATTGCCGAATTTTTTTAAATGATATAAGTTAATATTGTGAAAAAATAATTTTTTTGCACACGATGTTTTCACTGAATTTGCACACGACACAAATAATTAAAATTCCAAAAACGCGACACGAAAAGGGCAATATAATAAAGCGTACTGTAAAACAAAAGAATTGGATAGCTTTTGTCAATAAAAACCGTATTTAAGGACGAAACGGACGCGATATCATTAGGTGGCCCGTCAACTAAGGTTCTAATATTAATTTAGACCATTTTGAAAACTTTTCGTCCCAGTTGTGCATTTGCAAAATTTTTCTATTTTTTATCCGAGTTGTCGACTTTTATTATCTGATTGTCCAATGTGTGGACAAATATTTTCTCAATTTAATTAATTATAAGTTAAAAATTGTCATCTGTTAGCACGTAGCGTGTAACTTGTTTACAATCTGTTGTGAGGTTTAGTTAACATAATTTCCAAGAACCAGAATCGGTTTGTAATTCTGAAAAAAATTAACAAAAACCCGTTGAATGATTGACGGTAAGTTGACAATTTGAATTTCATACAAATTTTTAAAAATTATCGAGTGTTGAACATTTTCATTTATTTTGTGTTTGTCATTGTATTATTTGCTAATCGAAAATTTCACTTATTTATTTATCAATAATATATTTATTAAACCTGTCCAATGTTTCTATTTTTATACAAAATTTTCATGAAATGAATCGTAAACACATCAAAAAATTGAAACAAGAAAAATTACAACTGGACATTAACTGAACAAATAGAATACACGAACTACGAACACAACACCAGAACTAAGAACAGAAGGAGGAAACTAAGGAAATCGTACGAAGAAACAAGAAAAACCAAAAAGTAAATAATAAAAGGGTAGAAAAAAAAACAATGACAGTGAAGCCCCTAAATCGTATCTAATCTGAGCAAGTTAATTTTGAAACGTTTCTTCAAAAGCTGTGATTTATCAGAAAGTATTTACATAATGTATGTAACAACAAACCAATATCTGTTTTAAACCAACACCCATCATATCCAGTTGACATATAAGTTGTAGAAGAACTGATTAAAACCTCATACAATATGTAAATTATCAGTAAACATGCATACGTGTTATTAACGTTATTTTTACGTTGAAACGTTGAAATAAACGTTGCCACGTTGGAAAATTTAACAATAGATTAATATTCAATGTTTCTCAAACGTTATATAATTCCTAAATGTTAACTTTACAACGTAATTAATTCGTTATATCAACTAATATTGTTAAAATTTACCTTGATTTGCACGACATTATTACGTTATACATATGATTTTTATAATACGTCTTATCAACGTATATGTTCCTGGATTCAAATATAAATCTCAATGTACTTGTAGTTGAAACTAATAAAGAACAGGGTAGTATTCTAATAGTATTCTGCCGATGGGGACAGCTTTGCTGTCGAAATGAACGTACAATTTTTAATAGAAATTTGTGGTAAGCGTGTTCTGTTTTGTATTATTTTTTTAATAACGTATATGTGTTTACTGCAAATTAGTTGCATATATGAAAAATATTTTTTTAAAGAAATCGTTTGATGTTTAAACTTTAAACCGTTCGTCTGTAAATTGAACCTTGCCTGTACTTATGCATGTATTTTAAACCTTTCATTACACAATTTATGCGTTTAGATTTAAGGAAGAAATTAACAAGAGGTCTAGTGGAAAGTGAAGAAATATAGTCAAAGAAATAATGCACAAAATTTGCATGTTCGTATGTCACATTCAGAAAATGTCGAAACTTTAAGTACTTCTCTTAACGTTAACGTTTATGTCCAACATTTAAAATGATCATGAATATTGATGAAAAAACTGTAATTTAAAACTATTATTCAATTCAGAAAATCACAAAAAAAATCGAGTAATTCGTTCGATAAATGCATGAAAGCATGACGGATATAAATAGGATAATTGTTAGGAAAATCAATAAAGGAGTAAAAGCGCATGTATACTAGTGAGTCAAGAAATATCACAGAAATAGGTGAGTTCTAGGTTGCGGAATATAAAGTTGTACAAAACCAATTGATTAGGATAAACAAGCTGATTGGAGGAGAAAATTGTCTATGAATTAATTTATTCGAAAATTTTGAAACATAAAAGAGTAATAGTAACACGGCAATATGACGCGGAAAGTTTGAAAATAGTAGAAGGAATTTTGAAGGAGAATTAGACACAATGCCGCAAAATTTATATAATTTAGACTCGATGTACGAGGACTAATACGAAAATCGATCAATGGACGAAAAAAACGTAGCTTGGAGTTTAGGTAAGTGTTGGATAGGTTTACTTTTGTATTGATAAATATATACAAAATAAATAAATAAAAATTACCAATCAAACCCAGTACGCATTCGGATCATACAGTATCATATATCATCATACGCTTCTCCATACAGTGGCACACCTACACCCATGATGTCGCCTGTTCCACCTCAAGATTCTATGGGATATACCATGGGTTCAGCTTATGATGGATCAGCATATGATGCGAGTAGTTGTGGATATGATCCGATGCATCCTCAAGAATTATCACCATGAATGAGGCTTTCAATACAGATGTATATTGTTCTTGTATGATACTATGATGTATACTAATTTTTGTATCGTGCATTACATTTCTAAAGTCTATAGCGGCTCTTCCATCCACATTTATATATTTAGAAAAATTATAATTTGTATTAATAATAAATGCTGATATCTTGGTATAGGCTGTAGGTAAGGTTTTGCATAAAATTTATGTTGTGACTTGAAATTGATAGTATTAGATTTGCATAGATTTTATGTATTTTCTCTGTATTTTATGATGGAGAAATAAAATGATCATTGAGTGTAACACGCATGTAGATATACAGTAAATAACATGCGATATTTTCTCATATATAGCACGAAATCAAACTCTTGCACGTATTAAAAATTGACTTCAAATATGCACTTTTCATTAGTGGAAAAATTACGTCGTCAACATGATGACGAAAAAGTGGGTCGTCTCAAAGTATGCAAACAAACGTCGACCAATCGCAATTTATTTACATCCGTTCTGTTACAACCATTCATATGCAAAACTGACGATTACATTTATCGCGCTTATTTATCGCGCATGTTTACATTACGGCGACTCGAATTGTTAGAAGGAGAAAAAAAAATGTCTCGCACAACCAATCGAATTTTTACAATGAAATCAACTGCTGATTTTTTTGCGAAAAACTTATTTTGAAATATGTAACGGATGAGAGGATAAATAATCCATTTTTTGGACTTTGGCCAGATTTACATGGGAAACATTATTCAAATGATATGCGCTACGCCGGTATTTTCATTTTAAGTAATGGCTCGGAAGCATCTGATTATGAATCACTGTTCAATGTTGTAAAAGAAATTTCGAACTTATCTGTGCCGGTACGTTTTCACAAATTTCGGATTGTCGCGAAAATTTCGCCGTCGCCTTGTTAAGAACCGGTGCACGTAGAAACATAAATAACAAACAAAAAGATCTTCGCACGTATTAATTTTAATACAAAAAGAAAAATATAAAATTTGATTTAGACAAATCTTGTAAACTGCCGATACGTTTCGAACGAGGTTTGTATTTGACAAGGTCGTGAATATTGCCGCTATACGTCTGAAACTTAAAGAAGTAAACATATGAAAACTTGAAATGTTCGCATTGGCAAATTCTGCATTTGATAGATCTATTATTTCATATTTTCTCATTGTTTGAATTGCAACAACACACGTTGCATATGAATAAGTGAAAAACTTTTAACGTTGATTCTTGCTTTTGGTAAAACTTGCCGAGTCAAATCAAACATCGTCCGTTGTTCCGGTTTACTTTAAAATCAAAGTCAACATTATAGTTTCACGAGAGTTCAACGAAACGCACGAATTGCCATCGCCCGGTTAATTTTCGGATGAAATTGCACAGAATGTTGAATAGTTTTCAAATTAATAGACTGTTATTGGATAAAACGCATAATGTTCGTCATTGTATATTAGCTCTAATAAATTATGCGCGCTCTTTTCCAATGCTAATTTATAGACCACAATTGTCTCATTTTAATTAATTAGTATTGTCAATGTAAATGCATATGCTAATTTCAATACGATATAAAATTATTATTTCCTTGTTCCGACCGATGCTATAATATATACGCTGATAAATAATTCATTTCACGATTAAAAATCGCAGTCTGTCGCAGGGCAACATAACGAAATACGATTTTAATTTAATTAAAAGATACACTTTAAAATATTTATCTCGACACAAGTTTTTTGTGTTTTATTTTGTAATCATCGATTATTTTAAAATTTTTTGTACTGTACCATGGCCGTCCCAAGATATTTGGCGCCCGGGGGCTACTAACAGTAATGCGCCCCCCTACATAAGAAACTACACGGGAGAGGAAGCGGGAGCGGGGTGGGCGGTGTCTTTTTACAAAAGTTTCAGTTTATTTTTCTTAGACGAAGAGTGAAGCTTTAATTTGATCGGTTGATTTTTTTAAATTTTTTTGTTTTGAACAAAATTTTTAATTTTTTGAAGAAAAAAAGTTCTGCGTGAAGAATTAATTCGATAATCACCATTTAAACATCAAGGTCTTTCAAACGTAAAAGAAAAAAAATAAGAGTTGTCATTTAAAAAAATCGATAATGACGTCATTGCACCTTAAAGCTTCACCCTTCGTCTTAGATACATAAATTACTGTTATTTGCTTTAATTTAGAATGTTTACGATTATTATTGTTACTAAATTATATTAAACATCTGAAGTAAATGTGTCATTTATTCAAAAAAATGGTTATGTAGGGTATCCATTTTTTACATCACCGTTTAAGTAGTAAGATGGTCTATTAAAATCAGAAGAAAAAATAGGGGGTTGTCATTAAAAAAATGATGATGACGTCTTTGTGCAAAAACCAATGACGTCTTTCAACAAAATTTACGTCAGAAGACGGCATTTCAAAAACCAAAATTGACCTGTCCGAGCGATTTTCTTAAAAACATCATAGAACGCTTTTATGAATTTTGTTCCAAACTTTATCACCACACTGTATGATTACTTGTATTGGAATAAGATTTAAAAGTTTGAGGATGCTAAATGAAACAAACGAATTATAAAATAAATACATTAAACTAACTAAATTATTTACAGGTTTGATCTTTACCTTTAAAAATTAAATAATTAATAATAATCTATAAGTATATCCGTGAATAGGCATATATTCTAGTGTCTCGAATTTATTCAAAATAAATATTGGTACCACTTGCAACTTCACATCAATGAAAGTGCATGTTACGAAGTGACAATCCAACTGGCAGCCGTTCTTCCCGGTTTTGTTCCTTTTGGAAGGTGAGTCACAATACGACTGGTGTTAATAAGTTGCGTTCATTCCTTTTATAGTTAAAATCATTAACAAAAATTATTTCTATAAAACAAAGTGTTGACAAAAATAAAAAATTACAATTTGTTGACTAATTGTAGCTTTGAAACGGAGCACTCATGAAATTTAAATTATTCAACCAAGTTTACTTAATTACATTTTTTGTTTCAGAATGATGGACAACTAAATTTCAAGATTTTACAACCCAGAATATTAGGAAGCGCATTTCTTCAATTAGTTACCATCATGCATCAATTCTTCTTCTTAACTAGAAAAAGTCAATATATTACCAGTAAACAATTAAAAATATATGTAGAATTCATACAAAATTCAAATGGCCTATATTAAGGTGGCCAATTTTTTTTAATTGAAAAAGTCAAAATTTATTTGAAATTATTGAAATTCAAAAGTCAGTTAAGTCAGTTTTTAAAGTTTAGGTTGGGTTCGATTCGTAATCGAAATCCAAAAGAAAATTCATAGGTTGCATCGGTTACGTTCGCTCCATAATTAAAATTATTGAAACTCAAAATAGTCAATAAGTCAATTTATGGTTTGAACAGCTCATGAAAAAGGAGTTTTAAACTCCCTAAAGGAGTTAGTTTGGTCACCTTACCTATATGCATTGCCGCCCCAAAAGCCTGCCGTCTCAGGAGGCTGGCGCCCCTGGGCTGTAGCCCATTTAGCTCTGTCGTTAGGGTGGCTCAGTACTGTACATAACGTGAAGTTTTGGGAATTGAAAAAAAATATATAGAATGTATATCAAAGTATATCAAAAATGTAGTGTGACAGAATTGATTTTTTTCTAAAAACATGAAGTATTTATTTCGAATAATTTTGATGTAAATTTCTTTATTTAAATTTAAGCTTTCGTTGTTGAGTTTTAGATCACTGCTTAATGGAACTAAGTGATTTTAGTTTTATTGCAGTTTTGTGCGAGTTCGGTACAAAAACAACTATAGAACTAACTTGACGGGAGTACAAAGCCAAAGTTCGGGGCATCATTTGTTCCATCTTTTACTAATTCAAATATCCAACGAAGCGATAATATAATATTTGTTATGTACATTCCCCACGGTTATACTTCCTATCGTGGAAACAGCACGGAGGTTTATATATCAGCGTTTTGAATATGAAACGTGAATACTTTATATTACGTGTTCATAATTCATCTGCAAAAAGGATAAAGTGAAGTTACAGAATTCACTGGCATGGAGTTATTAAAACCCCGGTATTCGTACTAGTGTAATTCCTTTTCCATTTTAAATTTAACGTCGCGAACAATAATAAAACCTGCATGAACGGATAGCCTTAATGAACAAAAGTCACTAATGCTGTTAGTTATTCCGGAGAATATCCGGTTTGTCTTTTTATAGATTAATTAAGACCGTGATGTTATTATGTCGCGAGACGGCGAATACATTTTCGGATTTTCAATGTAATTTCGTGATTAAACAATCGCGACGAAATTTGATTATTCCAAGATTTTCTCCTCGAACCGCGATATAAATAAATCGACTTCATTAAATCTTTACTTAAAAGACGTCGCACATTCACTTTGCATAAACGTTATGCGCATAAACGTATGCGGATTAATTTCGATGTAAGGAAGTGAACATTCACCATATGAAACGAACGTTCAATGGTCTGATCAATTCGCTGCATTTGAGACATAGGTACGATGCTTGAGGAGGTGTGTTTATTTAGTGTGCGTCGGTTCGCGCGATAAATCCATATTCCCCTACGATATAGAGGAAGCCGTTCATTTCCACGTACAATAGCCGACGCCATATATCAAGGACCTTACAAATAGAAAATAACATTCATTGGTTCATTGGTCACATATGCTTTTGTGCAGTAACGAAATTGTTATAAAATTGAAAGGTATTGTGTGAAATTTTCAGTGATAAAACTTCACGTAATAAAGAATACGATTTTTGTTGGCAGTGGTAAATGGTAAAATGACACAATAATGAATCAAGTTTAATTTAATTGAAAATATTGTAGAATCATATGAATAATCTTTACTAGAAACATTTTCATAAATTGCGACCACATAGTTACGCCATCGAAACTTTAGATGGTCCCATGACGATGCTAATCGTCTTTAGTCGTAATTTTGCATGGCTCACAGTCATACAACGCGCCTTTGTATGCGATTTTCCATCAGGAGAGACTTTTAGAAAAGCGTTGTTTGTTGAAAAAGATCACGTCATTATTTTCTCTACAGAAAACCCGGGGTGCATACGGCGTAAAAGATTCGTTTTTTTTTTTCTATGTGGCAAGAGCTTTACGAGTCGGAGGAAAACTGTCACATCGCTTTTGTTGAATGAGGTGGCGAAACACAACGATCGCTATAGTCGGCAAACTACGTTAATAAGGTTTGAAAATTTCAGCTTTCATTATTGAGTTTTCAGTTAATTGAACCGTGCGTTTCGTACCTATAGGCAATCAGTATGTATGGCTATAATAGGACGGTTAAAATAATTCACATTTTGCAAATGCATGTATGTCGGTGTCGTCGCTATAATTATATTAGGTGTGTTAACCCAAGCGTATCATTAATAAATTATTATTATCATTATTTTATGTTCTTTTTTTAATCCCTTTACCTATTTCTCCATTGCTTCTTCTACGTAGTACTCTTAATTCTATTTTTAAAACTACTGTTTACAACTAATAAGTAATTATAGGGTTTTTATACAGTCTGAGTGTAAAGTAAGGAATAAAATTCGTTAATTTTTTATCCCTACTTGTTGGCAATTTTCCTCGGACAGGTCAATTTTTATTTTTAAATCTCCATCTTTTGGCATAAATTATATCTTTAAAAAAATAGGTAATTCCAGAGATAATTCTCGGGATGTTGGATGTGGATTTTCTTGTAGGGCGAGTAGCATATCAATCCTAGTGTCAAGGGGGATATTCGGGCGTCCAGTCCTGGGCCGATCCTTACTATTCCCTTCTTCCCGGAAGTTGGTTTCTGTTTTGCTAACTGCTGATTGGGTGATACTTTTTATTAGGATATTTATTATTAAATAAAGTGCAAACTTCCGTCTGAGAACGGCGTTTATCACCACAATCGAGCATAATTAAAATTTCAGTCCTTTTTTTTAGTTAAACGTTCCATTTTATTTTTATCCCAACTTAGAACTTAAATAAATCAAACGCAATAAGGCAGTTCGTTCAAAATTTGACTCACCAAACTGATTATCCACAATACTAACTGACAGACGATATTTCGATAAGCAAAAGCAAAAACGTCCCACTAAACAAAGTCAAACAGAGTTTATTAGTCATGAAATATTGAAAGCTATTTTTTTTGTTTTAATCGAACAATTTAAAAAAAATTGTTTCACTGCTATATAGAAGATGAAACGATCTTTCCGAAAATGTAACATTTGGCCCCTGTTGCCATTTAAATTTTTCGACTTGCCCCTAGTAACGCCGCCACTGGTTGGGATGGAAAGGTATAATTTATGCCAAAAGATGGGGATTTAAAAATAAAAATTGGCCTGTCCGAGGAAAATTGCCAACAAGTAGGGATAAAAATTTAACGAATTTTATTCCTTACTTTACACTCGCACTATATAATAAGAGTAATGGAATTTTAAATGCATCTGGCAACCTCATTTGTAGTAGTGCATTTATATTCAGCAAAATGTAACATTCAACCTTGCAACGTTTTACACCTCAAGACTGTTTAGAAAATATAAAAAAATATTCTCAATATATGGAAGCTCGATTCGTGTAATTCATCATTCACTTCGTGAAACTGCCCTAATAATCGTCCTTCTGAGCCCGCAATTCATCGAATTGTGGAAAATTTTGAGTGTGAATTTACTCTACATGATAAAAAAAAAAAAAATGGGTTTGAAACAACTAAATGGAAAACGTGCGGAGAATATCGCTGCCAAATTACTAGCCTATAATTTGTTGGATTTTTTGGGTCTCCTTGCATGTATATCAACGTCGTTCTATGTAGGTAATGAATATTTTAGCGAGATGTGCATGTGTGCTGATGAGGCTTTTCCATTTAGAAACTGTTGATGCCGTCCACTCTCGAAATGAAAAAGTTCTTCGCATTTCTAATACATCAAGAACTTCATTTTTTGTGACTGCTTGGGATGCAATAGGTTTGTTGTGTTTATCACATAACATAATTTGAAATGATTTTAATGCAGATGCGTCCTCCTTGAAGGCTTGTAATAGATACTTTTATAGTACTGTTCGATGCCTTCCATACTTGGGCATTTAGCATGTTTGTTTATCCTCTAACAAGAAATGTGGATGGTCCAGATTCGAGTAAAAAACTCTGTTCCGCTATAATCTTCTTCTCAGATAGTTTTCTGTTGGTTTCGTTAGACTTTGTTTTTCTTTAAATGTTTTTAAACTATTGATATTCATATCCCTCGCTTTTGATGTATGTTATCTTTTCTGTTGTTTTTCTACCATTTTTGATCACATCAATCATACTTTGGATTCGTGACCTTAATTGTCTATAGAGCTTGATTTATTATTATATTATAATTATTTTCGATTATTAAAATAATTACATTAAAAAAAAAATGATCGCAGAAAAATAAATGATCAAAATTACAAATCATGCCAGTATTCGACTGAAAAATGCAAATAATCATCACTGTAAAATTGTTTTAAAGGTATTGTCATTATTTTCCAGTAGTTTTCTTTTGCATTTCACTCTTACTTTTCTTTTCTTTTTTACCACTTTATTAGCATTTTATTCAAACTTCTTTTTTCTCGTAAATTTGTCATATAACCCAATCATCTAACTCTGGGCGTCTTTAACGCATTGTTAATACAGTTCGTAGAATGTGTGTCGTGTAGATTCATTATTCCTCTTTATACAATTATTTCAACGATGTATTCCATTCAACTTCTTTATTAGCAACGACTCCATTCACACTTTCTTTGATCGTATTTCTTTTTGTTTTTATTATTATTATATTGCCTTTTTCTGCCTGTTTGCTTTTTAGAATTTTTGTGTCTTCGATCTTTGCTTTTAAGTGTTGAATAGTTTTGAATACTCAACTCATTATTTATAAAATCTTCAATACAACAATGGAACTTTGACATGAAACGTTTCACGTTTGCTTGCTTAAAATTATACATAAATTAGAAAGTAACTATTGAAAAAACACATAAGTCTGGTATTTTCTTTGATTTATTCTTCTTTGTTAAAAATTTACTATTAGTTTACTATTACTATTAGTAAGTTTACTATTATTAAGGACACAATAAGAAATTCACAATAATCGTCGTTGAAATTGTTTCATTATATGCAAATTTCGTACTAGTTGCGCATAAGAGTCAATCAAAAAAAATTTATTCGTATGCAAAATGTTCGTAAACCCTAATTCGTTTTTAATAACACATTTGATGGAAAAATACTTTGCGCGTTACATTCACAATCGCGATAAGGTCAAAACACAATTATATTAAATATATTTCCTAGTAACTTACATACTCGCACAGTCAGCTCAGTTCTGCGTCTCATACTTTGACGTATTGCGAATTCGCGTGGAAATACCGCCCCGCAACACACGCGAAAAATTATCTTTACGCAACTAACGCTTTCTTACGTGGAGGCGTTCCACGAAAACGACTGCAACAAAAGTCACTGTACGTAGAGTTACGTTTATTGAATGTTTGAAGGCTAATTTAAGGAGCAGACTTTAGGGTTTAAACAGTGTTATTGACACAATCCATCAGTAGAATTTACAAGATTTTTTATTCTGTGTGATATTGTGCATGCAAGATTGTAATTCGATTCGATTTCATATTCAAGAATGATTGCTTTTGGAACTGTGAAAATCGAACGTACTGCTATGATATTTGTTAAGAAAAATTAAATAATTTACTTCATAATATTTGTACCATAAATATATAATATTTATCTATATTTAAAATAAGGTTTATATCATAAGGATGTGCAACTGGTTTATTAAAATATCAAAATCCAAAACAAACTAAAGTAAGTATTCAAATACAATCATTTAAATAGTTGAATTACAATTTCAACATAAATTGATTTATCTAAACTCTAAACTGTGTTTTAGAACAATATCGTCATCCCACATGTGACCGTGTTAACGACAATCGGTTCACGTTCAACGGTACGAATGAACGAACAAATATTAGTTAAACTTATTAATTATTAACAAATATAAGAAACAATCTTATATTGTTTTACAATCATCACATGTTTCTATTCATTAATAAAAAAATATTCAATTCAATTGCAAATTAATTCACATAACCTTATTTGTTAAAAATTTAATTCATAAATGTCTAAATAATTAGTACAAATGACTCACCCAAATGTTGTCTATTTATCACATGAAATTCTTTATCATTACTCACAACAAACTTCATAACACTATCAGCATGGTCTTCCAAGTTTTATCTCTTTCAGGAGGCGAGCCACAATCAGGCTGACGATTTTACGCCGAGTTCGGACTTCGGACAACAAAAACTATTTAGGTAAGAACTTTGGTTATGAGCACCCTTATTGGGCATTAATGTAATTAAAAATTTACGTTAGAAATAGCTCCAAAACAAGCTTTCGTGCCATTTAATTATGCAACCATATTAACAAAAATGTATTTTTGGTTACAGGTAAGATGAATAAATCAAATTCGAAAATTTTTAACGTCAATGGCAACTCACCATACTCCGGGGTGCATTCGTTCAACAAGGTGTCATCGTTTACAATTTTTCTATTTATTACAAATTAAAGAATCATGTACCATAATCTATTCTTACAATTTTATAAAATTTTATAAATCAATTATATTTAATTATATTATATGCTTATTTTAAAATAAATAATAATTTTTTTATTTAATTATTGTTACATTTATTTTGTTCAATTAGGAAATAGCACAGCAGTACGTAACGGTTGATAAATATGATTGGAAATCTGATTAGCAACATCACTCAGACGTTTATTTTATATTTCCCTGGAGTCGTAATTATTCACAAATTTTAATATATGTAGTTGATAAGTGACATTTTATATCATTCTAAAAATTCAAACCCATGAAATACTAACGAACGTAATGGAAATATTATGTAAAATTTTTGTCATTCATGTGTGCGATTTTTTGTCCTTTAACGTCAAGATTCGACAAGTGGGATCTTTCCTAAATCACAGGACTGATTTGATAAAAGAAATCGGCTTTTCTCGTTTGTTCGTTATGACCATACGCACTTACCATCGACAAATAGCAACTAGGTGGATACATTCGAATTGTTCGTTTTCGATTTTTTCATCCGCCGTCGTCGGTGAAATAAACGTATAAAATAAACACGAATAATTGACTCGGCTCGTTAATGAGGAGTAATTGGACGTTTTGTTTCGTTTATTGGTAATTTTGTCTGTAAATTATGAAATTGTTTGATTATACTTAGTTGTAATTGATTGCAGATATAGCCTGTTTACATGGAGCGTCCAAATAGAAATCTTCAATAATTGTAATAAATACATTTATTGCGAAACAAAATAATATTCTACGTTCTTTTATTACTGAACAATCAAAAAATTTAAAAACATTGTTACATATTGGAAACGTCACTGATGAAACACACAAACTCTTTGACACATATGAGTATGTCCTGTATTTTTTATCAATATGTTTAAAAAACTTGACGAATTAAACACATACAGGTGGTTTGACTTTCCATTCCATTTGAAGTATAATAATCTGTTGTACAAAGTCTCAACATATATTTTATTTTACGACTTTTATGATGTTTCCTTTTTTGTCGATAATAATAAATAACAATAATAACAGTGTTAAACTGATATATCACTAATATTTGGAAAGCCATATTTTTGAATCCTCAACGGTTTTTTATGTCCTGCTTATTACTACTATTTTTTTTATCTTAAGAGGCTCGCTCGTGTGATGTAATCACTAATCATTAAACGTAAATAATGATGAAATTTTTTTCTGTCTTTTTATCTGGATTTTTCTCATCGTTGCACAAAATGTCATTTCCCAATCATATTGAAACTAAAAAAATCTTAAGGTAGAAGAAGTCATTTTCTTTCAACTAATTCAATTTTATTTCCTTTTAAATCTACCAATGAACACAAACTGAACCATACTTTTATTTTGTTAGTTATTTTATTTGAGGCGTGCGTCCATATTTAAAAATGCTTTTGTTTTAAATTCCTACGATAAACATAAACACGAAAAACCTGCTTTAACGAAGAATATAAAAACTTGTTGCTCTTCCTTTGAAATATTGCTGACCACAAAAACTATTATTTGTTTTCCTTGGCAATTGCTTTAAATCTTAGCAACAAGTAGCACGCTACCGAGGCACGCGCATCAACAAAATCGTACGTTAAAAATTAAATGTATTTATTAATTATGGTTCTACATACGTTCTTGAGTGTACGTTAATTATTGATTTGTTTTTTTGCACCAACGAGGAAAACTCACCCCAAAAGGTTGTTTCTTACGACCTGGTAAAAGAGAGATGGATTGCTGTAAGAATTTTCTTGGCGTTAAAGAACTGACTTAATTTATTATGGAAGTTCCGATCAGGTGGAATTTTCTCAGGACCTTGCGAAAGAAACAATCCAACCGTTCGTTTCACATGAAGAGATATTATCAATTTATTTTTCCGTCATAATTAAATGGTTTTTATTTACATAATTGTAACAATGATATTTTACACTTATAATTGTATTTGAAAAGTTGATTAGAAATTTCTGTTGTTTTCCAAAGTGGATATTATTGATTGAATGCTAGAGTTCACAGCGCCACTACATGCGTTAGATAAGTAATCATAAACATTATCGGCTTCGGTAATTGACTGGCGTTAATGGCTGTTCAAACACATTATAATGGATTTTAATTTCTTACGGTGCAGAGTTTGAATTTCAGGCAAAAATATCGACGTCGACTATGTTATTTAATTGGCTGATTTGAAGAACTTATGAGCGTCATATGCGTGCAAATAATATTTAGAAAAAAAATGTTATTTAATTATTTCTAACTATTAAATAAATACGCCTTTCAGGAAAATGGTGTTAATAAATCTTCAAATGAAAATATAGAAAACAAAGATTAAACATTGTTCAAGATTACTCTCTCAATTAAGAATCTAAATAATAAGTCACTTTATTTTCCAACTGTAATTTTTACATAATATATTTTTAGTTTAATTTTAATATATTGAAAATATTTCGGGACACACATCTATATTGTATTTTTACAACGATGTCGGACTTCACTTCGCCCTTCATAAGACGGTAATAAAGATAAAACAGTCTATGTATTTTTGTTGCATTTTAATATTCTTCGTGGATGGCTTGATATGATAATTAGGGAAGTCATAAAGTGTAAATACAAATTAAAAAATAAATCTTGTAAAACAAACAAAATTTATATAAAATAACGTGGAGACACGTCATTTTATATAAATTCTCATGAATTTTGATCAATAAAACCACTGAACACTGTACAACGAACGTAAACACACGTAAAAGATTAGAAATCCAGATTGTGATATAGATATTGATGTAAAAATATCCCGACATGCTAATGGTCCGACATAAACCATTTTTCAACCGTCTCGTCTAATTATCGGTTAACACGTTACGATTTTCACACTGCAATAAATCGTTACTGGTGATGGAAGAACCGGTCGATTTTGTGGTCGATTTAATTAACTATTCATGTTTTATTTAAAAGAAAAAATATTACAACCATGGTAAGTTTACGAGTTCGACGCGATCAAATATTTAACATGTGGTGTGACTTGTAATGAATGTGACATTAATTATTCGAAAGACATTTAACATTTATTAATTGATATTTTTAAGCTTCTTCGTTTTTGGTTACGATAAATTTTTGTTGCAAAAAAAAACTATGTTGTAGATAGTTCGTTGCTCGGTTAAGGTGGGTAATTTTAATTTTTTTTACAGAAATATTCCTTGATGTCATATTCAGATTATAGCAGAGTCAGAATTCAAGAATTTTATTTTGTATTAGTAACTTATGTGGTCCGTAATTATAACATAACATACCTAATACGTTTTTTCTGGCGATTGAAATATATTTTTCAAAATTAGATCCCCCTTTGACCTGGAGAATCACAGTCCCTAATAAATAAAATAAAATCGTGCACTGGACTTTATAATTAATTGACTTTTATCTTCAATAAACTAAAATATTTCTTTGTTAAAAATGGCGAAGCGTAAGTTTACACAAATGATGTTATAATTATGGTATTAATAATTAAGTAAACATAATTGAACAAAGAATTTTATTTAAAAATTTTCCAAGCGCCAACATTTTATTAGTCTCAAATTATCGAGATCTAACCTCGTCAAATTATGTCAAAATACAAGGGGTGGCATCTTCTAAAATTACTAAAAAGTAAATAAAAAACTAATTGTACATAAGTATTTACTACAGTGAGATCGAAAAAAAAATTAGTCAAAGTAAGCCATGAACAAAAATCGGCATGTCTTTAACATGCCGATTTTTGTTAAACCACTATTTATTTCTTAATGTCAAATTGACGTTTGTCAAAAATGTTCAATAGGAAAGTGCTCCTGAAATTCTTCATAACAGGCAACGTAAGAATATTGCCATTTAACGTTTCCTGTTTCATTTCGATTTCAAAAATAGAATTCTAAAGAAAGTTTTGATTTGCTTGGACAACATTTTTGACGAACGTCAATTTGACATTAAGAAATAAATAGTGTTTTAAGTAAAGACAAGCCGATTTTTGTTCATGGCTTACTTTGACTAATCTTTTTTTCGATCTCACTGTATTAGTAAAGTAATTCACCAACAGAAACTACATCAAATGCTCAAAAAGTCGTCCATTGTTA
>JAFFZR010024909.1:0-32653 GCA_018397195.1 Lethrus apterus | reverse complement strand
TGGTCCCAATCGCGAAAAGCGTTATAAAGTTTTCTCGAAAAAACGATTTCTTTTCAGGAATTTTGTATCCCTCTAGCGGCTAAACGAAGCAACTTTGAATAGAGGTAAGTTGGGTTAAATCGTCCTATTTTGGCCTCAGGAATATGTGTTATTATTTTGTACAGACCTTTCGGGGACACCCCGTATAGTTATTTCATATGAATACAATAATAAACATACTCGCATCTCGCATGTGTACTCGTACTCGTAATAACATTTTATTTCATAGTTCGCGCCGATTTAAGTACTTTATTTTGACGTAAGATGTCGAGGCAGTGTTCTTTTAGTAGTTCTTAAAACCGTTAATACCTAACCTCAAGTGTACTGTTTTGGCATTTTATGTCTTTTTTTTAACGTTTTCAATAAAGTACTACAAAAATGTCAGACGATGAAATGGAAAAATTTGAAATTACCGATTACGATATAGAAAACGAATTTAACATTAACAGACCAAGACGGCGACCTACCAAACATCAACAAATATATGGTAAAGACTGCTCCTCATGTTTATCATATTGATTTCAATAAATGTATCGAAATTTAAGGTATTTGGGCTGACGATAGTGATAATGAAAATGATAATAGACCGTCCTTTAAAGCTAATAAAGCACAAAAAAATTATACAGCACCAATTGGTTTTGTTGCGGGTGGTGTACAACAAGCTGGTAAAAAGAAAGAAAAAGATGATATTATAAAGGAAGAGAATGATGATTCTGAAAGCGAGGGTCCTTCCACATCTTTTAAAATTAAAAATAGTTCTAGTGATTCTGAAGGCGACACATTTCCTCATACAGGTAAATATTCACATCATTAAATACTTATAGGTATCCACGTGAAATGTATTTTTAGGTTTTGGTACTCATAAATCGAGGTCTGAATCTACTATTACTGAAATTACAGGAGATATTGCGGGATTAAGAAATAAAAAGGGATCTTCGAATAACAGGCTTATTAATCAAGGTGTAGGTAATTGGGAAAAGCATACTAAAGGAATTGGTGCAAAATTACTTCTTCAAATGGGCTTTGAACCAGGAAAGGGTCTTGGAAAAGATCTACAAGGTATTTCATCTCCTGTTGAAGCACACTTAAGGAAAGGACGTGGTGCTATTGGAGCGTATGGTCCAGAAAAGGCTCCAAGTATTTCAGTTAAAAAGGTAAGCGATTATTCTTTTAACTTGTAGAAATATTAAAAATAATATTTATTTAACTATTTGTTTTATTAATTATTTAAGTAATGTCCTTAATCCTTAGCTTATTAATCAAATCATGACATTAATATTATTAAATTTCTCGGCAAACACATTTATGTTTATTTCGCAGTAAATAAAACATAACTATTATTTTGATGAAAAGTAATTGAATTTATCTTTCAGGATAATCTTGAGAAAAATGAGGTGGATAATTCTGATGCTGAATCCAAATGGAAGAAAAATGACTTCACCAAAAAGAAGACACGATACTACTACAGAAGTGTCGATGATGTAATTGAAAAAGGTAAACGTCCGGGAGCATATAGAAATTGTGGACCTGCAAGGTAACAAAACATTATATGAAGAAAAGACAAGTTTTATCATATCTCAACCATTACTTCTTAAAATATTTTTCTGTTTGTGTATGTCCATTATATTTATCACGCTTTTCTTGAGCTCTTTGCCAATAATATATAATTATATTATTTATTGTGACAACACTGTATTGAAATATGTAAATGTATGCTTCAAAATCTTTGTTAACTAGTATCTTTTAAACTAGTTTACAAATCGTAGAGGGATTTCAGATATTGCCGTGGTTTACTGTTTATACTTGACGTTTCGTTGATCGTGCTGTCAGCTTCTTCAGAAGATATCTAAAGACTGGTGTTGTATACCCCATGTTTGTGTCGCTTCGCTGATCCGTGTCTGTTGCGGTTCTGTCAACTGTATGGTTGTCGTTACCTGATTATGTCGTTCTTGTTTTTTTTTCTCTCGTAGTGTCAATTTCCATGTGTTGCTGAGTCTGTATCCGTCCATGTGTCTTCAATGTGTTTCATCCTGCTTGTCTGATGTAGCTCTTTTCACATTGACACTCTAGTTCGTATATGCCTTTGGCGCGTAATTTCAGTAAACAGTCTTTGTTCGGTGGAAGTAGCTGTTCTATTTTCTTTACTGAACCATGTAACAATGTTCTTCTTCGCCAAGGTCTTCTTCATTCTGTCGGTGACTCCCGCGATGTATAGATACGCATATCTTTCAGGGAGTTGTTTTACCTCGCCGTTCTTCTCCCTTGGGTTTTTCGTTTCCTTTTTGCTGTAGCAGTTTTTCTGTAGGGCAATTTACATTTGAAATTTCTTCGGCTCTGTGTTCTATGTCACTAATCTTATCAGCTCTTCTTAAGAGTGTAGGCTCGTAGGTTGTAGTCTATATAATCGTGGTGGTCGGCTTTCCAAAGGATGTAATCGTCTCTGTTCTTCTTTTGTTATAGATGAATCCTTGATGAGTTTCCTGGCCAGTCGTTCAATCTTCGCTGTTGGATTTCTATGTAGCTTTGTATAGTGTTCTGGGTCCAGTAGTGTGTTTATTTTTCTGTTGTACTCTTCTTTGTCCATTACTACAGTTGCATTGCTCTTGTCAGCTCATAAAACAATCAGCGTTTCATTCTTTCAGATGTCTTCTAGGGCCTTCTCTTCGTCCTTGATATTTTTTTTAGGAGGTTTGACTCTAGTAAAATTCAACAACTTTCATGTCTGATTTCTTCTGCTTCTACAGTTGGAAGATTCCGAATAGCACTTCGACTTGAGTGATGATCTCTTCTATCGGTATCTTCGTCGGTGCAATAGCGAAGTTCAACTCTTTGTTTCAACCCTTTGTTTCAACGTTTGGCAGTTGTTGAGTCGAGGGATTGATTACAGTCTTCTTGATGTCCAATTCTGGTAGCGTGTTTATTTTCCGGATATTTAACTTGTCAAATTTCTTCATTAGTTTCTTGGTAGTTGTGTTAAGCTGGTGTTCTGAGTGTTCGTAACTGATTCTGTCGACGGTTTTCGATAAATCTTGATTCAGTAGTTTACTTAGCTCCAGATGTAGGTCATATAGTTCACTAGCTATCAGGTTCAACTGGTGATATGTATAACGTACTCTCTCTCTGATTAGTGCGTTTTCTGTGCGATGAATTATCCTCTTAGTAATTGTAGTTCGTAGATGATGTATCTTGATAAATTTTGGTATCACGTTTTGGTCTCGGCTGCGTCGCAGAAATACCAGTGAGGCAAGTAGTTGACTCTTCTTCTTGCATAGTTTATCGAGTTTTCTAGTTTTCAGATAGATTTCCTCCCCGTAGATAGAATGGAGGCTTTCACGGCCGTGGTCCATAGTACAGGGATTTCAGGTATTGCCGTGATTTACTGTTTATACTTGACGTTTCGCTGGTCGTGCTGTCAGCTTCAGAAGATTTCTAAAGACTGGTGTTTTGTCTTCTGCTTCTCCTTACATACCTTATGTTTGTGTCGCTTCGCTGATCCATTTACAATTGTAAATACAATTTTGGCAATTGAAATTATCTGACAATAATATGCATTACTTAACTATAATATGACAGTAATCAAACTACATATACTATGTATTTGTAAACGGTGGTTCAATAAACACAAAGCAGAATGGAGATAGTATATGTTTTCAAATGTGTGAGTGAATAAAAATTAAAAACTTGAAGAGAAAGTGCATGAAGTATAATACAATGTGTACAAAGTATGAATGCACTAAATATATTAATTTGACATTGGTTATCTTTTGATACTGTGACCAGTTTCTTGATAGGGATGTGTGGTGGTGTGGTGGTCATACTTAAGAAATAATTATGCTATTTTTTCACTTGCTGTTTATTCGACTACAAACTTTTCAAATACAGGAGGTATATAATTTATATTAAATATTTTAAGTGTAGTAAAATAAATTGTGTATTATATTATTTCAGTGAATTAAGTAAAGTCAAAGTTATCGATATGACTGGTCCACAACAGAGAGTACTAAGTGGATATCATGCATTAAGTGGTTTGAAGGCTCCTCCTGGAGTTGAAAGATTTGAGGATGTTGTACATAAGAAATGTACTAATTTTACATTGCCTGAAATTCAACATAATTTGGATATACTTGTTGATATGTGTGAGCAGGTACTAGATTAATAAATGTTGCATTTATTATTCTCATAATTGGAGTTTTAGGACATTATAAGAATAGATAGAAGTACAAGGTATAGTCACGATCATTTAGTTGGTTTAAAACAAGAGGAAGTTAATTTGAAAAATCTTATAATAAAAGAAGAACATTTAATAAATAACTTAAATGATGTGTTGAATATTGTTAATAAATTGATGGATCCTGCGCAAGGATTATCTTTAGGACAAGTTGCTAGGATATTTAAAGATTTGCAGGTTTGTATAGAATTTCAATTAGACAAATGCAACTTATTGATTCTCCTTTATTATTTTTTAGAAGGATCATTATGAAGAATACTGCCAGTATGAGTTGGGAGAGTTGGCACCTGGTCTTGTTGGTCCTCTACTGACTTCTGCTTTAGCCAGTTGGTCACCTTTTAGTTATCCCGCCCAATACACTGAAGTATTTAGCCAATGGAAGGACATTTTGGAGAAGCCTAAGCAACGTGGGACACTAGAAGGTAATAGTATGGGGATTCAGCCGTATGATAGTCTCTTATGGCACACTTGGGTGCCTGTTATCAGATCGTGTGTTAGGTAAGTTACTATGATAAGTTCCACAAATGAAAATGTTCTCCACTTCGGAATTTTGGTTTTGTTTAAAAAGTAAACCATTGGAATAGTGTATAAACGCAATTTGTTAAAATTAATAATATGATTTGATAGTAGATTTAATTGCAACAAAAAATGAAACTATTGATGGTAGAATTTGAGGAATGAAGACAAAGAAATGCCCACTACCTCTTTACATTATTCTAAATTCAGAATATGATAATTAATAAATATAACCCTGATAATAAATAAATGAAATACAACTGTTTCTTAGTTATTTTACCAAACATAGTGACACAGTTTGGTGAAACATAAGTTATATAAGTTCTGCTGGGGCTTTTTGAGAGAACATGTAATTCGTTACTGTGTCACCCTGATGAGTCACTTACAACAATGAATTGACATTATTCTCGTAATATAATATTACTTAATTTACTCAAAATTAAGGCTATAGAGCTACGGTTCCCAGGTGCTCTTCGTGTTCGTTACAATATTAATATGTTAATATGTTATTTGAAGAATCATATTTATTGTTTTAAAGTATAAACGTGCAGGTCAGGTTTTAAGAAACAAAAATTATGCTTCAGTTTATTATTAATTGACCACAGACATTGAATTATTATCACTTAAGATTTTCAGAAAATAATTGCTTAATAATTAGTAATTCTGTCACAACCTTGTGAGGTCTGCTTGTTTATTCATTAAATTATTTTTTTATTGCAACCACGTCAAAACAAAAATATAAGCTGCCAGGCTATCAGCCATTTTATATATTCATAACTGCATAATAACATTTCACATTGTTTGTAGTTTGAAATAATATTTATATCCCTGCTCCAGTAAGCCAAGTACATATCATATCAGGCATTTGAGTACAATATGCATCTTCTCCAAATATACTGGGTGTGCCAATTATCTGGGGTCGGTCTATTACGCCTTACCAATTCACTTGATTAAAAAATGTTTGATCTAAAAATTGTTTGGAGTCAAGTATTCTACACCACAAAATTATTCTAAAACATACAGGATGCTTAGTTTTGCCTGTACGCTATACAACTTTGTTATTTTAAATGGATTCCCCGTTACAAAATATTGTAAGAAACTTTATATTGAGATATTCCACTTTTAAGAAAAAAAAAATTAATTTAGGTAGTTCTCTTTGAAAATTAATAACGTTTTTATTAACGATTACTTTGTAACGATTCTTTGGCATAATTGTAACAATGCTTTAAGTTAAACAGCCAATACCAAATATTTTCGTTATATTATACAGGCTGTTTCAAAATTGGAAATGAATTATATTATATTATAGCATCTTTAAAAGGCTAAAACTCGTGTTTTCAAATAAAACACTCTGTATACTTTTATGCCATTTGATTAAGTGTTAAGTTGTTTTTCGATAGCGTATAACTTTAGCTATATGGAATATAGCTGAAGTTAATTGTTTGCGAAAATAAGATATATAATAGTAATACCATTGACGTAATACCTTCTGAAGTAGATTTATTTAGCTATTTTTCATAACAATGGTTATGTCAACAGACATAATTTCCATTATTACGCAGATACGAATCCGCATATGACCTACAAACTTTGTCAACGAAGTAGATGGTCGCTTAACGTTTGGGGTGGTATTGTTGGTAATACTGTCATTGGTACTCAATTTTTCGAGGACCACTTAAACGGCACACCCCGGAGTGGCCCGGCTGGTTGGATCGTGGTCTGTCACGCGGGAGTCTCGGGTTCGATTCTCTCTCGTGTCTGATTCGTTTCAATTGCGAGTCGGGAGGTGCCGGCAGCATTCGCCGTTGGCGTACAATTAACGGTGCTCTAGAGGAATGGGCGAACTTCTAGAGTAACAAGCTCTTACACTAAAGCTAAAAAAGCTAATTAAAAAATTGAGTGATTGGCTGATATGGTTACTGCCCGAAGCCATTAAAATGAAAGCACAACAACAACAACAACACTTAAACGGATCTCATGCCGTTTAATCGACACTTTCTGTCCAACAACTTAGGGAAATCTATTAGAGGATGTACCGATGCTAACCAGAAGACATATGTGGTTCCAACTCGATGGTACCCCTACCCATAACCATGTGTTAGTAAGGCAGCTATTAACCGAAATATTCGGCAATTAATGGACCGGAAGAGATGGACCTATTGCATGGCCAGCTAGTTTAAGATGACCAGACGTCCGTTTTGGTGGGACGGTCCCGATTTTTAACAATTTGTCCTTCGTCTCGCTGCGTTTTAATAAAGTCCCGATTTTTTTTTAAGATTAAGTTTTTGTCAATTATGTGTCATAAACTTATGTATTCAGTACAGCATTAATTCATTTGATTGGAAATCGATATGAAATGGTGTTAAAGAGCTTTTTTTTACTCGACATTATTTTGTCCCGCTTCACCAATACTAAAATCTGGTCACCTTAAATTAAATATTAATATGAATAAATATAATTAATAAAATAATATTGAAGTAACAACAAATATTTTGATGATCCCGTGTGTGGTGATTCATTCGTTTATTTGGATTTCATATCGAAATTCTTAAGAAAAGTAGTACGTACAATATAGGGGATATCTGGTACACGTAGGTAATCTCAAGTTTATTTATCTTGTATCTCACAACAATTAAATTACTTCCGTTGCAAGCTTCTTCAGCCTCTCGTTCTTCGTTCATTTTTCAAAAAATTTTGTAGTAAAATTTTGACAGTAAATAATAAATAAAAGTCAATAATTGTTACCGTAGATAATATAACCTACTGATAGAATGGACTCTCTTTAACAAATTTTATAAGCCTTAATGGCTCCATCTGTACACATTGGAGAATATTAAAATATTAAAACTTGCTTCGATTCAATTTATATACATTTCAAAATTATGTATTTTAAATTATCCAAATCAATAATATTTCGTTTTAAAAATCACATTAGATTATTAGTAAGAGTTAAATTATCCAATTTGTCAAAAATCAAATAACACTTACACCTGAAAAGTTTATCGTGAACATAATGATCTATCGTTGTGGCCAATACTTTGTACATTTTATCAAGTAATGCTATTCCTATGTAGTTATTACACTCCGAAACATCTCCTTTTTTATGTAAAGGTAAATTATGGTTATAAATTACAGTATATACTATAAAATGATAATAAAACCGTCAAAAAGACGACTATATACAGAAGCTGATATTTCGTATACGTTAGTTATTTCGATTCGATTTATATTGTTATGTCGAGCAAATATTAAATTTCTTTCTGTTAAACCACTTGTCTACTCTACTCTACTGTGGGAATTTCCTTGTTCATTTTCCAAATATGTATGTATGTTGTAAAAATTCACACAAATTTTGATATTTTGAAATAATAAATAAAAGTAGATAATTGTTACTATGAAACATAATTATCTAATGATATCTAGATTTAACACTGCAGTAATTTCAATTTTAAATTGGAATTTGGCGGAAAAGGAGTTAAATTGGAAGTTCCAGGCTGGTAAGGAGGGGAGAAAATGATTATCGCGGAAGAAGAACGAAATAAAGAACGTTAGTTTGAAGTTGTGTGTTTTATTATATTATTTAAAGTAAAAAGTGAGTTTACTACAACACTAATAAAACGTTGTGAATTGATTGGAAATCGATATGAAATGATGTTAAAGAGCTTTTTTTGCTCGACATTATTTTGTGCCTCTTCACCAATGTTAAAATCTGGTCACCTTAAGCTAGTTCAACCCCAATAGATTTTTTCCTGTGGGGACATTGTTTACAAGCAAACACCAACTACATCTGAGGATATGAGAGAGCAAATTGTCTTGGCTTTTCAGCAAAATAAATATGAAACACTTTTACGTGTAAAATTGTCTTTTCGGCAACGTTTAGAAATGTCCCTAAATAATGAAGGTGGTCATTTTGAAGAATTACTATAGCGCGCCCTCATTTATATTTCTTTATTATTTTTAATAGTTGTCATTACTATGTTTTGGTTAATAAAATATTTTTTTGAGTTACCTTAATTGATGCACAATGGGCCTCTAGGCCTAAGTGCTGCGGTCTCCTCGGAGTCCGCTCGCGATTTCAATGTACCTTAATTGAAGGGGTCAGTGCAAAAAGTGGTTAAGTCACATTTTTGAGTTTCTGAGTTAAAGCTGTTTGAAAGTTTTAAAAGGTTCCCACATTTTCATTTTTAATGATCCCCAAGTGTATTTTTTTTTAAATAAAAGCTATACCTTTAGTCAATATAGTAACATATGACATGTAATCAAAAATTTATTCGATTACGACAAAAAAAAATTTGAAAACTCATTCACAAAAATATGAACTTAGCTACTTTTTGCACTGACCCCTTCAATTGAGTATTTCTTATTACTTTCTTAATAAAATTTTGTCTGCACCTATGTATGTATAATGAGAAGCAGAGTGCATCTCATGGCTAACAATAAGTGTAACAAATCATATTCAGATACTACTCCTTAAATAAATCTACTTCAGAAGGTATTACGGTATTACGTCAGTGGTATTACTATCATATATCTTATTTTGCCTAATACAGGTTTTTGGATACTGAATTACCTATAACACGACTTTAGCTATTGGGAATGTTATACGCGATTGAAAAAGAACTTAAAGCTTAATCATATGGCATTAAAATATACAGGCTGTTCCATTTGAAAAAAAAAAGTTTTAGCCTTTTAAGGATGCTACAATTCACTTTCAATTTTGAAACGCCCTGTATAATATAACGAGGATATTTCGTATTGGCTGTTTAACTTGAAGCATTGTTGTTACAATTATGCCAAAGAATCGTTAGAAAGTAATCGTTAATAAAAACGTTATTAATTTTCTACCTAAACTACCTAAATTAATTTTTTTTCTTTAAAGTGGAACATCTCGAAACCCGCTCAATTTTTGAATGGTGTCTGTAGTATAAATTTTGCCTATTTTGTAATAGGGAATCTGAAAATACGACAATACACAGGTGTTTCATTTAAAATAACAAAGTTGTATAGCGTACAGACAAAACTAAACAGCCTGAATGTTTTATAATAATTTTATGGTGTAGAGTACTTAACTCCAAACTACTTTTACTTGAAACATTTTTTAATCAGGTGAATAGGTAAGGCGTAATACACCGACCCTAGATAATTGGCACATCCGGTATATGAAATCATTGCACTTTCCAACTGACTGTTGATGGTGATGATTTCTGTAACTGTTGACTCTTATTTATTTATTCACATTTATTATTTATTATCAAACTGTTTGATAAGGTTTGTATGGGTGAATATTAGAAATAATTTGTTTCTATTTCTAGTATTTTGCAAAATATTAAATTATTGTAATGTCTTTTAAACTAATGTAAGTATTGTACTATTCCGGCCAATAGAAATGTCGTACCAATAAAACCAAACGCACGTCGAAATTAACGACAAATGTCGTCCTCGAGATCTTGCTGACCGTGTTTGCTGAGCAGGTACCTGGATCCGCTGCTCGATAATATTTTACGGGGTATATTACTACAGTACAGAGATGAGAGCAAAACTTGTTATTGAGAACATTTTAAATGTATCATTCATCTATAAATTTGACATTGAAATTTATAAGTTGAAAACAAATTCTAGGAAAACTTACGATATAAACACAAAATACTATAAATGATAATAATAGTGAAATGAAATATATTTGTGCGGGATATAATAAAAACGGACATGATCAATTATACATTTAATAATAATTTTAAAAAAAATTAATAATAAGCTTTAAAAAATGAAAGTAAGGAAAAAACTGTAATACAACAATATTTACCTAAAAAATAGGTATAATAATAAACTTTAAAAAATGAAAGTATGAAAGAAAAATAAACTGTAATAAAACAATATTTACTAAAAAAATATATAGTAGGTAATAAATTTTAAAAAATTAAGGATTGAAAAAATAAACTGTAATACAATAATAATTACATAAATAGAAACATAACATAAATGGTGTTTTGGGGAATTCACATCAATACTAACATAGCCTTATATGCAATACAAATGTAAGCGAAAATACATTGTTAATCTCAAACTTAAAGAGCCAGCTCGTTTTTCCCTAATTAGATAATACCCTTAGCAAAAGCGTTTAGGGAAATTCCCAGCTTATATACCGATAGTTCTTTCATTTAACATATTATCGATATCTTTAACATTCTTTGATATTTTATAATACTGTTTAGTACCAAATGATAACTTGAAAATATAAAATATAAATATATAATAAGCTTGTAAATAACTCAATAATAAATTTTTGGAAAAATAGTAAATCAATAATGTATTCAGAGATTAATAAATAACTTTATGAGAAATGTGGAATCGTATAAATCCCGGATTATCAAAAACAATTTCAATATATAACGCTAACAAATGAATTAATTAGGCATAAATATAAGTAAGTATACCAGATCGTGGTAAATTATATATGAAATCGAACAAATCAGTTGTCTTAAAGAAAATTACTACTAATTTATACAATCAATTTGTTCCACCAAATAATTCACTAAGATCTCAATAAATAAATTAAATAGAATTAGTCTACCAAGCGGTAAAAACAATTGAAAGACGATTTTGTCCTACGTTAATCATTTACATAAATCTTTACAATTTACATAAATTGCATAAATCTGTAACAAAAAACATACAACTGATTAAAAAATTCACAAGTAATTTAGTTTCAAATACAAACTAATTTACTTTGCAAGTATTGATAGATTATAAAACTTGAAACAGTTTATACGTTACGACAATCTGGAATTGAAATATTTAGGAATACATATTAAATTTATTATTACGCTTGCATTCTGTAATCAATTGTTTGTTACAGATTTATGTTATTTATGTAGTAACAATTAACGTAGAACAAAACCGTAGTTATATATTTTTTAATTCATAATACAATTATTTTTATCGCTTGCTATACTCGTATTATTTAATTTATTTTTTGAGATTTTTGTTAATTGTTTGGTGGTACAAACAACTATATGAATTCAATATATCTTATTGAATTCATTGAATTCATATATCCTGAATCATAATAATAAATTTTTGTGCAATATTTATTATTTTAAGATACTTTTAAACTGAAAAACATTTTTTACATTTATAAATAGCTTACAGATAATATAATAACATTATGTCGGGGAACATTGGAGTAACACAAATTTTAGAATAAATGTATTTTAAACAGATCCTTTTTAAATACGGTCAACCCTTCCGTTCATTTTAAAATCGACATGCGTTTTATTGGTACAACATTTCCTTTGGCCCTGTTTGTACATCAGTATATGCTATAGGAAATTTTACTCAAAATTAATAAGAGCAGATCTGTTTGATTATCTGCAAGATATCTGCAAAATAGTGATTTTGGCTGCTATAATAGAAGACTTTCTGCAACACACATAAAGACAACGAAAAAGCTGTCAGGAACACTACCTATTCGGATTGTGTGTCTTGTATTAAAGAAGTTCTCAAATTTAAATATGAAACGGCAGACTTATAAGTAAAGTAAAGTAAAAGTTATAAGATCATGTGAAAGTGTCTTCGAATTACAGTTATGCTGATGCATTAAAAATTTGCACACCTAAAGGGACAATTCATTATTTTCAGAAAAATTAAATAATATACTGAAACCAGAAATGATACATTCAGAATATTGAACCTTGAACTCCATAAAAGAGAAAAACGTGCTGCAAAAAAATCAATTACTTAACAAACGTTATGTCATAATTATGAATGCAATTATTTTAAAGTCTTCAATAATTCAGGTAACTAAGAAGCAACCAAAAAGGTTTCTTTCAATACAGCCACTGTATATTATTAGATATTACAAATAAATCAACGGCTACAGCTTGCTAAATAACAGTATCATCTGTTAATGAAGGATTTGATTAACTTGCAATTGATCAGTAATATACTACGAAGCCACATCTAATGGAAGATGATTTACTGACTTTCACCATGTTACATTTGATAATCCCTCAAAATTCATTGGAATTTGTGCTTCAAACTTGACGGCGCTCCATACTACAACAGATCTCAGAAATACTTTGAATTTTAAAAATAATAGCATGTGTGAATGAACAAATTAGAACTTGAATTCATAGTAGCTGAACACAATGAAGAACTAGAGAAGCTAGAGAAAATATTTCTAACGATTCTGTTTGAAAAAAAAAATGTTTTAATTGGACATTTTAATGAAAATAATTAAACAAACTTTTATTTGTCAATAATAACAATTCTTAATTAGCAATTATTTATTAAGTTTAAAGTAGTGTTTTGCATAATATGAGAAAAAAGTTCAAAAATAAGGACCCCTTAATACACATACTATACTATATGTGAGAAGTGGAACCTACAAAATTACAAAATTTTATTTTCTTAACTTATTACTTAATTTGTTTTTGAAAATGTTTACTGTATAGTCCGTTCGTTATCCATTGGATTTACAACTTGCGTTAAAAGTTTCGAGATATGTAAACATAAACAATTTACAAGCGGAATTCTCTTCAAAATATCAGGGGCGCCCGTAATCGGCAAATGTTTTCAATCGCATCGTGTTCTCAATACGCATATTATTATTAAAAATATTTGTTGCGCCACTGCATCTTTAAGTCATTTTATTTTATGGCAGGAATACCCCAGAAAAAAAGGTTCGAGCGACCCTTTTCAGCAGGTAGTTCGGCAAGTTGTAAATGAATGTTCGCCAATGGATAACGAACGAGCTATAACAACAATTTTCAGTGAGAATTATCCACATGATGACGTGGACCAATGATATTTTAAAACTAAGATCACATGCACCAATCAGAACAATCTTATAGTGAAAAGATTCATGGTGCTTTTCTTGCCGCTACGTCATAGTTTTGCCATGACAACTTTAAAAATACATTAAATGTCATTTTGACAAATGTCAGTGTTATAATTCATTCGGATAATTCTCCAACCAAAGAGCATTCGTGCCCAACTTTTGTCTGGCAAGATTTTGATTTTTTTATTCGCAATGATTGCTAAAGGGAATTAAACTCGACCAATTTCTTTCGTCGAATTGGTCTCGTTTAATTGCCAAGCAACCATTGCTCATACAAAATAAAAATCTTTCCGGCAAAAGTCGAGCACTCATGCTCTTGCGTATGACAATATATGTTTTTATTATTTTTCGCTAAATGTACAGTGCAAGAAAAATTGAAAACTCTTTACTTGATTATGATCGACAGATTGTAGATGTGAGATAAACCAGGTAACCATGTTAATTCTAGTGATCGATGGAATTTCATCATTTATATTAAATCACATAAAAAATGTAGGTATATTTGTATCACGTAACTTTACAATGTGATATATTTGTAAGAAATCTAAAAGCAAGTTCTGTGTTCGTCTAGTCAAATTTACATTTCTATAACACATAATTTGAGTAAAGCAAATATAATTCAGTGCGTATTTCTGTCAATTTAAACAAAATTGGTGAATTGGGACAATTCAATATAATTAACTGAATTTCCTTATTTGATGCATATTTTGAAATAATTTAAACAATCCGTTTTTAATGTAATCTATCCCAATATCCCAAACAATAACTGTCATTCATATTACCATTATCTATAGAGGCTTGATAAAGGAATAAAGCAATTCCGAAATATTGGCCATGAAATAAATAACTACAGAAGATCTTTCATATAATCGCAGCCCCGATAATTTCCCTTTTAATTTATATTTATTCTTTGGAGTTGGACAAATAGATAATAGAAACCATTGGTGCTGTTACAATTACACACGTCACAAAATTACTTAAGACTAAACAAAACAATAGTAATAATTACATATTTAGTATGACTTTTAACAATTAACGATAAAACGATTAAAAAATAAGAAAAGGAAAACCAGGTACATCACAAACTTGACCAGCATAGATACTTCATAGATTATTAACAAAATATTCATCTAATGCGTAAAAACATTTTTACAACATTAGTTTCTTTATTTCAGATACATAACACTAATAGGATAAATTTCTAATATGCTGTGGCAACTTATTATATATCTTAATACCCACTCTCATAGTACCTCCATCCGTGAGCACAAAATGACTTCGCTGTGGTAATAAATCATTGCACCAGTATTATAACTATGGATATTTCTATCGTTTAAGCTATTCTTGTTGCGATATACATACTTGGCTAATTCAGTAATATATAAACAAGTCAGGGGAAGCATGTTAAGCTCAGAAAATATTGGTCGACACGAGTCTCTCGGAGACGCACGAATGATACAGCGTATTATTCTTTTTTGAGCAAGAAACTCCCTATTAGCATGGGGAGAACCACCCCAAAATAAAATTCCGTATAATAATCTCGTTTGAACTTCAGAGAAATACATCATCTTTAAAGCACAAACATCAAGCACCTTACTAAGGTCCCTGAACTGATATGTAAGAGAATTTAGAGTTTACTTGTAATGACCTGACAATGTGATTCCGAGGAAAGGGTGTCGGACATGTTTAGACCTAGAAAGCAAACTTCAGTGCTAAGAGAAAGAGGAGTTCCATTAAATCCAATATTAAAATGTTTTATTATTCTCTATTGTGAAATAGCAATGCCTTTGTTTTATTTAAACTAAGAAACAGTTTACAGTTATGTAAACGAGCCAATAACAGATTGCAATTTTCTTCAGCAAGCATTTCAGAAGATCCGACCGCTATGACTGAAGTATCATCAGCATACATAATAATGAAAAACTCAGTCAAAAAGTGTACAATATCATTAATATAGAGGGAGAAAAGAATCGGGCCTAAAACAGAAACTTGCGGTACGCCAAGATCAATTGGCAAGACCCCTGACCTGAAAAGTCTACGACCGGAATTATTAGAAAATGAAATTACAACAAATTGAGATCTTCACTTAAATAAGACCATATCGTTTTAATTTGTCCAGCAATCGATTATGTGGGACACAATCAAAAGCTCTTGTCAAATCACAAAAGGCACCAACCGGATATTGTTTGTTATCTATAATTTGCAAAATGTTGTTATAAAAATCTGTAACAGCGATTCTTGTCGATTTGCCCCTTACGAAACCATGTTGAGAGTCGGTTGGAATTTTAAATTTGTGTAAAAATGATTCAAGACGTGAAAGCATTGCATATTCAATTATTTTTGAAATGCTAGAAGATAGTGAGATGGGACGCTAATTATTAATTTGTTTGTTTTCGCCTTTTTTATAAACTAGTTTTACAATGGCACATTTTAAAGCTCGTGGAAAAATTCCACATTTAAAAGATAAATTTACAAGGTATGTTATAGGTTTTAGTAAATTAAACTTAAATTCCTTTAACACTTTACAAGGCAACCCATCAGGTCCGTAAGACATTGTGCTTTTTAATTTAGAAAAAATAGCAATCATCTCATCTTCAATGTATTCCCATAACACCATACTATTAGTATTCGAAGGAATAACATTTTCGTTAATTACAACTGCGGGAATATTATCAGCAATTCTTAGAGGAGCATGTTTAAAATGTAAGTTAAAATTATCAGCTAGAGTTGATGAACTACTCATAACAATACCATCAATTTCTAAATTAGTATTTTGATATTTCGTTTTAGGCTTCTTACTGTGTAACTGATTGATAAGACTCCAGGACGCTTTACATTTATTATCACACATCATTATTTTATTGTTACAATAATCTTAGTCCAAATGTCGTTGTTTAGACATTTTATATAAATCTGATAGAATAGGATATTTCTTTTGTAAGAGGAAAAGATCCCTCAGATTTTCGCTAGATTTTTTTAGAGCAGTAGTTATCCAAGGGCAAGATCTACTGTCTATATATGCTACTTTCCGTAAGGGAAAGCAATTATTAAAATGGCCAGCTAAAGTATCAATAAAACACTGCACCTTTTCATTAAAATTTTCAGTGCGATGTAACTCATTCCAGATTTCAGAATGTAAACATTTTTCAAAATTCATTTTATTATGTGTATTAAAAAATCGTTTTCTGCAAAATGTTTCTGGTACCATACCTTGGTCAGAAATTTTGGATCCAGGGATATATCAGAAAAAATGTTATCAATTTGTGTACTAGATGCGTGTCCCACACGAGTGAAATCATTTAAAGTGGTAATCATTTAGACTACTGCGTTCAATAGAATTTTTAAAAAAATCGACATTGTAATCCCCTGTAAGAATTATGTATCTGTCCTCCTAATATACACTATGTAAGACTAAATTAAGATTTTCTAAAAATATTTTAAAATTGCCAGTAGGGGCACGATAAAAGATTGTCTTATTATTGCTCCACCTAATACAACAGGCTTCAAAATCTTGTTCAAGGCAGAAAGCACTTACGTCAATACTTTCGATTGTTAAATCAGATCTACTCCATATACTGACACCACCACCGCGAAAGTTTGTGCAGCAGTAGCAACTGAATTAACAATTGAATTTACTAAGTTCTATTTCAAATACTGTAATTTTATTTTTAAAACTTTGTATATTTAGTAACATCACTTTGTGTTTTACCAGTTACATTCCCTGCATTTCCATTCTCTTTCGGAGCACTAAAAAACGCTGTACGCACGTACCATACAGCCAAATGTCGGGATTCATAGCTTTCGAGAAGTTTTCTTCCAAGATGCCAATTTTGAATGAAGAATACAGATCAGGATGTTTCGCGTCCATAGATTCACAAGTTACTTCGGGGAAATAAGGTTTTAAAAGTAATGTTAAATCATCCGCGGTCGTTGCCGGATCCACTCGGTATACATGCATATACGAATATTTCGCTTTATTTAATGTAAAGCATCGTCAGACTAAAAACAAATTGAAACAATCAAGTGCTCACGGTGTTGAAACAGGTCAATTGGGGAAATAACGATTTATAATTTTAAACTTAAAAAAATGTGCTTACCTGTTGTAGCATTGATTAATATGTAATAGTGAATCAAAAATATGGATAAACAAAACATCAGTGAGATTATTCAGAATTAATTAACCTTATACAGCCTGGTACAAAAAGAATAGAATATGAATCATTTCTTGAAAGTTTTGAACAATACACTATGGCAATATAAATTTTATCTACAACCGGTACATAAAGTAGGCTTTTTCGCACTCCAAACAGTGCCTAAAGTAATTCATTATAACACACGTGATATAATAGATTCATTATAACACAAGTGCGATAAAGTAAATTATTTAACGCAGTGTCCACGGCAACCACGGCAAAATGTCCGTACTTGTTGACACCGTTGCTATGAAACATTTAGGGACAGACAACATGACATTGCAGGCGACTTTATATTTAACGAATTTCGGTAATTTTCTTCTTCCTATTTACGGTTGTACGCAACACGTGCGTGAAGTGTCATTAGAAAACTAATTCATAATGAACCACTTCACGCACTTGTTTCGTAAACTATTATTATCGCATTTGGGTTATAATAAATCTATTATATCACTTGTGCTATAATGAATTGCTTTACACACTGTTTGGAGTGCGAAAAAGCCTAATTTATGCACCGGTTGTAGATAAACTACTATTACATAGATGGGATATTTTAACGTGTCTCACTTTAATAATAATACATTTTATCTACAATCGGTGCATAAAGTAGGCTTTTACGCACTCCAAACTGTACGTAAAGTAATTTATTATAACACAAGTGGTGAAATAGATTCGTTATAACAAAAGGGTGGTAAAGTAATTTATTTCATGCATTTATTTCCAAGCAAACATAGCAAAATGTCCGCACTTGTTGACACCGTTGCTATGAAAAATATAGGGTCAGACAACATGACATTATAGGTGATATTTATATTTAAATAATATCGGTAATATTTTTCTTCAATTTACGGTTTTATATAAAATAGTATACGCAACACGTACTTCACGGAATTCAAGAAAACCAAAAGTTTGGGGATAATGAGAATTACAAGCATCTGCGAGCTATCATTAAACCTCAAATTTCGCCCGAATATGAAAATTAAATTGTTAAGATTCAGAATGATATTTCCATTAATCCTCGATAACATTGGTCATTTATAAATGCGAAAAAAGATTCGTCTAAAATAACGGGTGTGGTAAATTACACCGGCTCTGCTTATGAAGATTCTCAGTCATTTGTAAACGTTTTTAGTGATTATTTCAAAGTTGTTTCAGCCAAATCATTTTGCTCAAAGTGAAAGACGTAATCATAATTAAGATATTAATAATGATACTGTGAGGATAAGGGCCTTACCAGAATCCGAAATTTTAGCGGCTGCGAAGAAAGTTAAAAATAAGTTGTTGTCTGGCTTCGATCTAATTCTGTTTCAGTTTCTGGTTAAAAATTGCGCGGCAGTATTTTCTCAACCGATAGATATTATCTTCAATCTGTCATTAAAAATATCTTCATTTCCATCAATCTGGAAAAAAGCAAAATTATGCCCCGTTGAGAAAAAAGTACGTGCATCTGCTGTAGTTAATTCTAGGCCTGTCTCTATTCTAAGTAATTTTGCCAAATATTTGAAATGGTTTTTGATGCACGTATTTATCCTAGCATTAAGAACTGTATAGCCGTTGAACAGCCGTTGAGCAGCTTTCTTTTAATTTGTTTTTCCATAATTGTATTTTCTTCGTAAAAGCGTTGACACTTTCATTCAAATCAAATATATTTGTATTATTTCCCTGAAGTTAAAGATTAATCTTTTTTTTTCTTTCTTGAGCGTCAACCAAATTAAAACTCAAATTGTGCAATAAAATATATTTATTACGACACACAATATTAAGAAATATAAAAATGTGTTTCGTGATCTTCGTCGGGTAATAAATATATTTGACGTTTGTTATTTATTCACAGCAATAGCTGGAGTATATAGAAGTCGTAACGTGGGACGCAATAGGGATTAGGAATTGTAAAATTTGATTCATTAATTAATGTTTAAAATTATTATTTCAACCATTTGAACTAATTGATGAAATAAATTTATAGTAAACTATGCTTTTTAAAGAAGGTTTCCATAGTGAATAAATAACAAACGTCGAATATATTTATTATCCGACGAAGATCACGAAACACATTTTTTTATTTCTTAATATTGTGTGTCGTAATAAATATATTTTATTGCACAACTTGAGTTTTAATTTGGTTGCACGCTCAAGAAAGATAAAAAAAGAAAGATAAGTATTCTATCAACCAAGAATTTGACACTAATAATATTTTAAGTAACAAAATCTTACGCATTAAACACACTAAACTACATTTATTGATCTAATTAGATCTCTCATCATTGTAACAGTTTTTTTTTTTTCTATCAGAATATATCTTTCCACCTTAATTCAAGATCTCTCCACGCTCTCTTTTCCACCTTTCAACTATGTCTCATTCTGTCATCTATTGTTTCCATCCATCCATTCCGACGTCACCAAATATTGTTGTGCCGTTTCCGTCAACATTTCTTCCATTAGGTCTAGTCTCCCTCGCTTACTATCTCTTCTGGCGTCGCGACGCTAAAACAGGGTAGGTAGAGACGACACGACTCTGTTCTTTCGTTTCATATCATTACTATTCCTATTTCCCTAACCTCTCTCTCATATTTTAACACGATGTATTTTTAAGGTAACTCGAACTCGTCTTTCTCAAAAACATGTTTTCTTTATTTTCTTAGGATTTTTTGTTGTCCCAGAAAATTAAATTTTAATGATAATTATTTTTTAATTACTATCAGCTGTTATCTAAATTTTTGCACTTGTAAGTAAAAAAATCGTTATTTGTGTTTAATAGTATTGTAATTACATAATTACAAAGTAACAACGTAGTACGAACCATAATAAAAGAAAAATATAATATGAGTTGTTAATTTTACGATCTTATCTACTTGATTAGGTGTGTAATTTATTCTTTGTTAATACTACATAAAAATGTAAGTAATAAAGAAAATAAAATAATTCTTCGTCGCCACGAAGCAAAATCAGCGATTTAACGTTATTAAAATGAAATTATAAGTATAATTAAATAAAACCATTAAATATATTAATGAGTTTTAGATTATACGTGGGAAGTTGCGTTTTATTTTAGTAAATTTTTATTTCGTACATTTTTTCATCATCACCGCTATTTAATTTTCCATATATTCAGAAACAATTTTCCCATCGTATAATAGTTATTACACCGCCATAGTTGAGGTAGATACTTCATCTCGAGTTATTAAACACTAATCTGCAATAACCAGAACGTATGGAGGCGTACGAGTTTGTTGACTTTCCGTTCGGTTTCAATAGTTGGGGATTTTTAATTTTATTCTTGATGATGCGGATTGTTAGAAAAAATCCTCGCATACGTACACGTAATCTGTGCATTTCTAAATCCGAAAATGATTTACAAAGGAGCTTAGTGTATTTAATCTTCATCGAAATTTAGACGCTTTTCACGTTGTAAGATTTTCAGAAAAATTCGACAGAAATAAATAATTTCGCTTTTCACGTTGTAAGATTTTGAGAAAAATTCGACAAATGAATAATTTTAAAATCATTTATATTCGAATCTTAGTAAATTGAATTCGTCCACGATTAACAAATCATATATTGATTGTCCAAGATAACTGGAAACCGCTGGAACATTTTTCCTATTTACGAAATACTGAAATATGAGTAACCAAGAATATTGTTTGACAGATATGAATTTTCTTTAAGACACGTTTTTATCGTTTTTTTTTATCGTAATATTGCTTGTGATGATAATGTGTTCTTCCAGCGAATGAATTACCAAAGGACTATAAATACACAACCAATTCAAATGTCCTGTCTTACCAATGTTTCCTACATCAGCAATTTGGTTTATAAACATTGATTAATGACTGAAATTGGGTTAAAAAGACACACATTGGATAAATTACGTTCTTATAATATTTGTCTAATCATTAAATAAATAACGACAAATTAATCCGAAAAATTAATTGAAGATCTTATGAAATGTCATATTTATGCATTAATAAAAAAGTTGTTTGCAATCAACTTACTTTATGTATTTACATGAGAAAACATTAAAAGTGATGGTAAAAAATCGGCTTGTTGTATTCAAATTTTATGATTTATTTCTGAGACGTTAGTCGTTGTTATTACACACAAATTCCTGGCGTTGGAAACATGGTAACCTAGAAAATTTGAATTGGTTGTGTATTGTTCTTTAACTTGGAGAGTTGTATGGCGTTTCTGTGTTGTTTCGCTGATCTTAAATTAATTTTTAAATGATCTTAGGACGTTTTCAACGTCGAAATGTGAACGTATATTAAATATTATTAGGAATTTGTTTTGGATCCAGGTTGAGCGAAATGAAACTTTTAAGAATTAGGTTTCGTCGAGAAGTGCCCACCTGTTAATATTATTCGACTCGTTTCAAACCCATCATTTATGGATATTGGTACCGATTATTGTTGAATCTATCAATAGGTTTGTATTAATACACATTCTATATGTCGTAGAATTTGTGACAAACGGAATCGAGTTAAAGTAGAAAATGTTAAAAGATTAAATGGAAATTTTTAAATATGCACATTTATTCTTGTTCATTAAATGTAAAATGCGCAGTTTTAAAAATTAGTACGAAAAATGCAAATAACGCTTTACATATATGATTACTTCGTTTTGTTTCATTAAATTTAAAAATCACATCGAATTTTCGTCTGCAACTGAAACAATGGCAGTCCACCGAGAATATAAATATATGATGGCCGGTTCTCGTTTGGACACATTTTTTAAATGAAATATCGGTGATATAGATGTGCAGGCCTCCATTCCTCGATATGAAACGCAAAAATAATTAAACATTTTTCAGGCATGCGGAAAAAGTTTGACAGACAAATAAAAATAGCCATTTGAAATATGAGTATAGGAAAATGTGTACAGTTATGTTTTTCGTTATGTGTGCTCGAATGAACGAACATTTTAGTTATTTTTGTATGAAATTTCAATGTGTCTGAGCGAAATGACTTTACGATTTGTTTCATTTTTTTCGTACTTTTTATTTAATATGCAATCAATAAATGGTACGATGTGTGCAGCTTTTATGAAATTTTTGCGCAGCACATACAAACACACACGGGTGGTGTAATTAGTCTTTTTGCGATATCTCATGGGTTCCATATTTGCATTGTTGCGCGAGCACATTTGCAAGTTTTACATTTAAAACTAATTTTATTACGTAATTACATTCGAGGAAGATTTATAAGAACAAGTTTTTACATCTGAATTGAAATATTTCTCTGCCGGCGAGAACCGAGACGCTCATTTACGATATTCCATACAATTTACTTTTAAATCTTTTTACAATTAGTCCGTTGAATAAAAGAAATGAAGTTTCATAATAAATTAAACTCATATGTCATATTTTAAATGTAATTTTATCTGAAAAAGAAAACGTAATTCGTTTTGCAATGTCACTGTACTCGAGCAAAACGAAAAAGTAATAAATATAAGCAAAAATGTAAATGTCACTTCACAATAATTTTTCATTATACAGTGATTCAGAATGAAATATATATGTAATACACGTATGAAAATGTGACTGGATCAATAGACGGGTATGCAAAATATAAAAACAACCCTCCCGGGGATCTGCGGAGTGCAAGGGGGCCCCTAGCAGTACCGTACCCCCTTTACGCCACCCTCAGACGAATAGTGACAAACAACTGTCGCTTCAACCCCCACGTCACTCGAGCCTCTGGGCGCAAAACTTTGATTGTTGACGACATACGCATCGTTATCAAAGACACTTTTACATGCTGCAACGGTAACTTTTTAAACACCTCCTCGCCATACTATAATACGTGCACATATTTTGTCGCAGATAAACGAATACAAAAAAAACTTAATATATTCTTCGTGTTTTGTAGTTTTCCCATTTCTATTTTTTGGTCTTCTTTATTACATAACACATAACAATTGGTATATAACTAATAATAAATAATTATTAGATTCTTGTGAAAAAATAATTAATTATTATTATTCGTATATGTTAAGAATGGTTAAATATGCTTTACGAAGATTTTTAAAATAAATACATATCAAAATCGACCTCTTTCAGCATTTTTTAAAAAAACCGGTTCCTTTTTTTTTAATATTACTTACTTTAATCCCAGTCTGTATTTATTCATAATATTGTAAGAAACTACTGATACAACTACATAGAATTAAAAAAAAATAATAATAATAATAACAATAATAATAATGTTTATTCAAAAACAGCATTACATTATTAAAAAAAAAACAGAAACTTGAAATTGGCATTACCTAGACCAGGGGTGGGCAACCTTTTTTATAACATGGGCCAGAATAATTTTTACGTCTTTTCCGCGGGCCGTAGTAGTTAATTGACACCTTCTTGTGACCTATAATTTTTTAGTCTGCAAATATAAAATAAATAAAAAAAATGTTAAAATTAGTACTAAATTATGAACATACATGTTGCTATGTGCGTTTATAATCAATTCAAACTAAAAGAATTACAATGGGGGTGGCAACCCCCGCGGACCGGGGGTTGCTCACCGTTGTGCCAGGCAATCCCGAATAATACGGGTAAATCCGACATAAATCCGGAAAACTCCTAGCAAAATATGGGAAAATCCGGGGAAACTACGGGCAACGTCCGGGCAACTCCGGACAAAATCCGGGGAAAATACGGGCAAAATCCGAGAAACTTCCGGGAAAACTCCGGACAAAGTCCTGGTAATTCCGGACCGCGTAATTCCTGGCAAAGTCCGGGAAAACTCCGGGCGAAGTCCGGGTAATTCCGGACAAAATCCGGGAAACTCCGGGCAAAATCCGGGAGTGTTGCCAACCGTAGCAAAAGTAGTTATCAAAAAATTAATACATCGGTAGTTATCGTCCAATATCCAATTAATCAGTGTTTTCAAACTTTAAGATCAGGGGTGGGCAACCTTTTTTATAATGTGGCCCAGAATAAATTTTACGTTTTTTCCGCGGGCCGTAGTTAATTATAGGTTAAAAAAATTATAGGTCACAAGAAGACACCTTCTTGTGACCTATAATTTTTTAGTCTACAAATACCTATGAAATAAATAAAAAAGTTTTAAAGTTAGTATTAAATTATGAACATACATGTTGCTATGTGCGTTTATATTCAATTCAAACTAAAAGAATTACAATGAAAAATATTTATTAATAATTTCTTCTAAAGATCTCGCGGGCCGGGGGTTGCCCACCGTTGACCTAGACTACTTAAATGTTACTATGAAATAGGATTGGAATAAGTGCTTTGCTCACACAGAGTTACTGCTCTTTCACACCCCCAAACTTATAAATTATTTACTTACTGTTGCGAGAAAACGTGAAAATGAAAAGAAAATAAGCAGGAAATTTAAAAATTGGAAAGTATTTATTTTATTTATATACAGGATGGTCCAGAATTATATACATTAATTGCTAGAGGTAATAGTACGTCCAAAAATAAGAGTACTTTTTTCACCACGTGGTGGTGACGTGAAATTAATGACCCTAATGTCTTATAATGACTCCCAAAATATGAACTCCGTAATCAAAAGCGTTTGGAACATGTTTGAAAAACTAAGGTTTTCAATTCACCCCTTTCAAGCGTTGGATCTCCCTTACTATTCGATTTTAGGAAAAAGTGAACATAAAGAAGTACCCTTATTTTTGGACGTACTATCACCTCTAGCAATTAATGTATATAATTCTGGACCAACCTGTATATATAAAGAATATAGAAGAGAAAATGTAATAAAAATTTGACAAAACCAAATCCTCAGTGAGTATTTTTCTTGATTTAATTGTTAACCATTCCTGACTTCTAAAAAGTAATTTAATTCTCCCAAAAGCTCCTTGTACGCTATTTGCTACATGCCGTTTGCAATTTACAATTGTGAGATCAAGATTTTTACCGATTCTACTATTTTGGTAAAGGTTTGTTATTTAAACGTATTTTTATTTTGGGTGTAATAAGGTATAATACCTTAACTTACTTTTTCAAAATATTATAGTTGAAGAACTTTGAAGGATTCGTTGTTAAACTATGATCTGATACGTTTCTGAATAAGTTGTTTAAATAACAGATTATATGTTCAAAGTCTTCGTCCAATTGAGAAATAGGAAATTGTCATCAGCATACATGTGACATCTACAGAACGGGATTTGTTCAAAGTAGTGACCAACAAAATCACTTTGCTCTGGGTGTTTCTGGAACAGCAGAAAAATATAAAAAGAAAATCAATGCCTCATGCCTTTGATAGATAAAGGCGCCTTTCTTAAAAGACAGTGTATATATTTTATATATATATATATATACAGTGTGGTGATAAAGTTTGGGACAAAATTCATAAAAGCGTTTTATAATGTTTTTAAGAAAATCGCTCGGACAGGTCAATTTTTGTTTTTAAAATGCCGTCTTCCGACGTTAATTTTTTTGGAATGACGTCATTTGTTTTTGCACAATGACGTCATCATAATTTTTTTTTAAATGACAACTCCCACTTTATTCTTCTGTTTTTAATAGACCTTCTTACTACTTAAACGGTGATGTATAAAAATTGGTATCTCACATAACAATTTTTTTGAATTAATGACACATTTACTTTTGATCGTCAGTGGTTATAATATAGTAAAAATAATAATCGTAAACATTCTAAATTAAAGCAAATAACAGTAATTTATCCATCTAAGATGAAGGTGCAATGACGTCATTATCGATTTTTTTAAATGACTCCTCTTATTTTTTTCTTTTGCTTTTGATAGACCTCCTTGATGTTTAAGTGGTGATTGCCGAATTAATTCTTTACATAAGAACTTTTATGAAAAAAATAAACTTTTTTTCTGCAAAAAATTAAAACTTTTGTTTAAAAGAAAAAATTTATTCATTTATTCAAAAAAATTGTTATGTAAGGTACCAATTTTTTTACATCACCGTTTAAGTAGTAAGAAGGTCTATTACAAACAGAAGAAAAAAGTGGGGGTTGTCGTTTAAAAAAATTATGATGACGTCATTGTGCAAAAACAAATGACGTCATTACAAAAAAATTAACCTCAGAAGACGAAAATTGACCTGTCCGAGCGATTTTCTTAAAAACATTATAGAACGCTTTTATGAATTTTGTTCCAAACTTTATCACCACACTGTATTTATGTGTCGTAATAAATATATTTTTATTACTTTTGATTGAACAAGTTTTGTATTGGTTGCTTGCTCAAGAATAACAAGATAGGTATAATTTCAAGCAATTATCATCAAGACTGTCATTAATGGGTAATGGTTTATGTATCATTAAACAGATTAATAAAAATGTTATTCTTTAGTCTTCAGATATTTTCTACACAAACACTAAAAATAGCAGATTTAATTTTGACATTAACATAAAAGGCAGAAATGCGGAAATGACGAATATGACAAATGAACTCCCACTCTTAATATTTTCAATTGCTTATGTTTTATTCATATTCTCGTTCATTTATATACATTTACACTTACATGCATTATACATATAATATTACAGCAACTGTTTATAATATTTAATAAAAAATAAATAACTTCTATATAAACAATTCCCAGTGATCTCACGGACATATAATAACAGTTACCGTTATAACTTTGAATTACATATAATAAAAATAATACTAAAAGTAAATGATAACCATAACCGTAAGCATAATAATAACAGTTGTCCTTGTACGAAACCAAGGTTTCTCTCGAGCCTCATCTTTTATTTGAACCGCAATTCTTGTAATTTATACGTAAAGTTTTTATTATTAAATGAATTAGCTGCGACTGCTTCTCTATATCTGCATTGCAACTCGGTAATAATATTATATGTGCTATACCTAATATGCAATGCGGTACATTTATTACATTACTAGGCTCTGCATGGATTGCCCTACGCGAGGGGTTCTCAAATAGCTCACTGGGGTGGAAATCGTACTCTCACCACCCTCAAATTTCATTATATGGTCTTGAATTCACGCTATCACATTTAATAATTTTAAACTTAGTCTGTATATAATTTCTTGCGATATTCAAAACCTTTCGTAACTCAAAGTTATATTTAACAAATGAAACCGCGTGTCTTTAATTATAATATAATTAATTGGCAACAGAATTCTACAACACACTATTCAAGGGCGATTTGCGAAATTACAAATTAAAGCCATTACGATTTAATTGATGTAATTTTTTTTGTATTTTAAAATACTTTTATTTTTATAAATAAACGACAAATAATCTGCTTTAATTAACAGCGCATCGGTGCAGAGATACTGCGTTTGATTTTTTTTAAGCTTTTGATCTGACAAATTGTCAGATTTTTTCGCAAATCTGAATATCGGACCGATCAGAGCGCGATAGATGAAAAAGCTCCAAAGGAATACATCAATACCTAAAAAGGCAATAAATTGGAAAAAAGCCTCTCCCCACTTTTATATAATTCTCGCCGTGCCGTGTAAATATTTTACGCGAATTTTTGTGCGGATGTACCTACGCTCGTCACAAAAACGGTCGAAAAAGTAACCCACACGACGCATCCAGATTGAATTAGCCTCCGATTCCATCTTTCTCTCACGCACGTAACGCGGCGTTCGCGTAAAATCGCAGTTTTTTCGTTGAATTATTGATGGAAAATGAAATATTTAAAGGACTGACCTAACCTCTCATAGAACCGTTCGATTGATGATGGCCTAACACGATCGACGGCAATCATATATGTAGCTTTATATTTTTCGGTTTTACGCAAGGGAGTCTATGATCGAAGAAATTGTGGCTGGATTCTAAAACTAAAGGTCCACCTACACGTATAATATTTTCCTCAATTTTATTTGAAATTGTGCAACTTTGAACATTAAAGAATAAGATTGACGACGCTGCGTAAAATTGCATAAAATTTGAGCAAAGAAAAATGTATACTTCAAGAATAATTGGTTAAAATAGAACATTGTTCAGTAGAAAAAACATTTGTTTATACGAAAAGAGTGAGTACATTAATGTTCAACAAAGAACATCCATTGCATTATTTGGTTTTAGATAATTGTTTGTGCTGAAATTTTTTTAATAAAAAGCTTTGACAGAATTAAGAATTGTTTAATTAATTGTCAATACTGATGGCGAAGCAGGAAACAAACACAACTGTTGTCTTTAGATGACTGTAATTTAAATTGTGAGGAAACTTTAAAGAGAATTTAGTATGTATGTAAGATATTTCGACCATTACTTTTCAACGACTGATTGTGATGACTTCAAAAATTGATGAACCAGATCAATTCGAAAAATTTTAAGATTCTAATAAACTGTTAATTATAACATTTTTTTTATTTATTTTATATTTGCAGACTAAAAAATTATAGGTCACAAGAAGGTGTCAATTAACTACTACTGCCCGCGGAAAAGACGTAAAATTTATTCTGGCCCATGTTATAAAAAAGGTTGCCCACCCCTGGTCTAGGTAATGCCAATTTCAAGTTTCTGTTTCATTAATTAATTTTTGAGAACGTCGGTATTTTCCTGACGAAGTTTATCCGTTTTCTGACACCTTTAATGAATCAACCTACCCATTAAAATGCGTTTAAGTTCTTAATGATTATCGTGACTTCAAAAATCTTCATATTCTGAAGAATCAATCAATCCAATCTAACATAATTCATGAAAAAACCAAATGAATCTACCAACTGGTATTTCGAAGCCTTCATTTAAAGAATTGAAAAAAATATTAACTGTCGACAATAAAGCTCTCAAAAAAAATTGCCGAGTGCCAATCCAACCCAAGTGTAAAAATTTCCCAACTGGACAATAATTTTCTTTTTTTTTTTTTGAAGATATCAAAATTGAATGAACTTTTAAATTAAATAAATTATATTTAATTTTAAGAAAATCCGTAACTTTTTGCAGTTGCGTTGGAAACAGTCTGCAAAAAGATAAGATTAAGGGGGTATGGGATTGTTAGTTCAATATTTAATCCTTTAATTAAGACAATTAATTTTTTCGTGTATCGTGTATATTTTTTTGTTTCTTGTACTGTTGCGATGTTGTTTTTGCACTTCTTTCAAATTCAACCTGTAAACATTTGATTTTGCATTTTTTGGTTAGAATTGTAATTTAAAATAAATTTCTGCGAACTATTTTACTAGTAGTTGTATTTTTAAAATGAAATAATAACAAATGTTGTTTCCTTGATTTTGTTCTTATTATTGTTTTAATTGCGAAACGTCCGCTGTCGCATCAAATTGCGATGTAATTTTTGCGTGGTCGTTTGTGAGTGACAGCTGCTGTTGAAGCACATCACAAGATAAATATAGGTCAGTGGGGTGACGGTGGTGGTGCTTGCGTGGGTCATTTGATTGTGTCGATTTTGGCGGCGAACCGCAGGTGCTCAAACAGGGAGATGGATGTTCTTGAATTGGTATCTAAGCTTAATCCTCTCAAACATGCCTTGTTTGCGGTACTCGCTATAATGTATATGTGTATATGCAATTATTGTAGCGCAATGCAATGTCACATAGTGGGCTGTGTCAATGTTAACTATCCCCGTGCACTTCGATCCAGTGCTCCAGGTAAATTCTGTTTCTCGTGAAGTCGCCGTCGGCGCCGCGGTTCGTTTGGTCGTCTGCTTATGGTCATAGCTATTTGCATAGTGTATTCAATACGTATTGATCACAAGCATTTACTCTCATGATGCCGTGAATTATGGTTCTGCACTATCTATTTGTTTAGCTGATTAGTTAGTAACATTATTAGATCACTGCGATACCTGCTAATCAATTAATTATTTATGTATAATCCGCCATTGCTGCATCGCTCCGGTTCGTTAATTTCAAGATACTATTGTTTGAATATTATTAGTTCAATTTGCTATAAATTTCAGTTTCAAAATTTATGGTTCAAATAATATATTCTCAATTAGATATTACGAATTATCTGTGCCAATAAATCCTATACCAATAAACCTTCTTCTAAACATTTGTCACGCGGGACACGTTTCTAAATTACGTTTACGTCAAACTGTGCATAATGCAGATTAATTTTTTCATATAGTTTTAATCCAATTTGCATAATCGGATTTAACATTACGGTTTAATGATCGATTTATCATTAAATAATATAGTGCAGTAGATTAAACATTTTAACCATTTTTATTTGCATTTTAGTTATTATTCTGTTTAGATTCTTTATACAATAAATATAATTCTTGCAACATTCAATAATGTTTTTATATAAAATATTGGCATTTTTTATAATCCCCTGTAATTTTACTTTTTTCCAAATAGTTTTTCGTTCACTTTCTTTCGACATGTTTCACACCCCATTTAATTTTCTTACATCAAACATCACGCCTCATTTGATTTTTTTTATATACGAGTGTATTTCTATGTACAAAGTGACTTTTCTTTCATATGGTGATTTTTCCTTCGTCAATAAGATAAAATAATAAATAAAATTAAAACTTGCTCATTCGGCTTTCTTCTTTCAAAAGTTTGTTCTCAAAATGTATAAATCTTTGTAAAATTCTGTCCGTTGCAAGTTAAAGTTTCCTAACGTTTTTTCTTGTTGTTAGTATTGATCGCCTTAATTTCTATTCTTAAGTTTGTACACATTATTTTTCACGATTCTTCTTTTTATCATTTATTTGTTACTTATCTTGGATGTAACCCTATAGATATCAAAATACAGTGTGGTGATAAAGTTTGGAACAAAATTCATAAAAGCGTTTTATAATGTTTTTAAGAAAATCGCTCGGACAGGTCAATTTTTGTTTTTAAAATGCCGTCATCTGACGTTAATTTTTTTTTGAATGACGTTAATTTTTTTTTGAATGACGTCATTTGTTTTTGCACAATGACGTCATAATTTTTTTTAAGTGACAACCCCCACTTTTTTCTTCTGTTTTTAATAGACCTTCTTACTACCTAAACGGTGATGTAAAAAAATTAGTACCTCACATAACAATTTTTTTGAATAAATGACACATTAACTTCAGTTCGTCAGTGGTTATAATTTAGTAAAAATAATAATCGTAAACATTCTAAATTAAAGCAAATAACAGTAATTTATGTATCTAAGACGAAGAGTGAAGCTTTAAGGTGCAATGACGTCATTATCGATTTTTTTTAATGGCACCTCTTATTTTTTTCTTTTGCTTTTGATAGACCTCCTTGATGTTTAAGTAGTGATTACCGAATTAATTCTTTACATAAGAACTTTTCTGAAAAAATAACATTTTTTATTCAAAAAATTAAAATTTTTGTTTAAAAGAAAATATTTAAATGTGTCATTTATTCAAAAAAAATTATTATGTAAGGTACCAATTTTTTTACATCACCGTTTAGGTAATAATAAGGTCTATTAAAAACAGAAGAAAAAAGTGGGGGTTGTCATTTAAAAAAAATTATGATGACGTCATTGTGCAAAAACAAATGACGTCATTCCAAAAAAATTAACGTCAGAAGACGGCATTTTAAAAACAAAAATGGATCTGTCCGAGCGATTTTCTTAAAAACATTATAAAACGCTTTTATGAATTTAGTTCCAAACTTTATCACCACACTGTACAGGGTCATTCACGAAAGTGGTTCGTTAGAACTTTTCCGTGTTCCAGAAATATATCGACTCTAATAACTTGGAATTATAAGCTACACCAACTGATCTCTTATTCTAAATTATTGGCGCTCTCGTATCACTTCCGGTTGTACTCCTACGCTTCAAAATTTATGAATAAAATTCGGCGCTCTCTATTCCAAAATTCCCCTAACTATTGTTAGTTGAGTAACTTTAATATATATATAAACAAGGCTTCTACCTAATTACAACACTGCAATACTCTAATGCAAAAATTTAAGAACATTCCAAACGATAACCGC
>JAFFZR010024908.1:7085-35289 GCA_018397195.1 Lethrus apterus | reverse complement strand
TTAAATACCACTATTTTTAACTATTTTTACATTTAGGGCTAACTACAATAATTTTTCTCATAAAAAAGCATTATTTATCGAAAAACGTTAATATCTTAGAAATTACAAAACATAGGTATAGGACATGCTTAATAATTATTAAAGAACAATGAATGAGCTATCATACAGTCACAAAATATACTGGATGTTCCATTTAAAAATCTGAAATTAAAGTGGATTGAATTATCGTGAATTGGCACCACAGCTGTAGACACGCTGTATAAGATAAAAAACCTTCGAAGGCGGTTTAAGACAGGATCCAGTATGAAGATCAATTTTACCGAAATTCGTTTTGAAGCTATTAAATTTAATTAAAATCTGTCGACTTCAAGTGAAGGTTGCATATGTGATTTTTTTTATAAAATTCAAATATTTCGAAAACTATCAACTTTAAGTATAGGAAGTATTGAACAAACTTACATTAAAATTTTACGTTCTACACGAATATTAAATAATATATAGGGTGTTCCATTTAAAATAACAAAGTAAGATACCGTATCGTAAAAACAGAACATCCTGTAGAGTTGAAAATAAGCACATTCTACATATGAATCTGAATAAATCTTGTTTTATGAACTTTCTTCGTAATCTAACCATTAATGAGATATGAAGCACCGCGTCTAACGTGGGACAGCCTGTATATTACAGTGTTTACATATCAGTCAAAACCAAATTCCTGACAAACTCCGGGTGAATGATTTATTAGGTAATTCGAAGTGACTAAACGTGGGGTTAATATAAACCATGACCTACCTTAGTAAGTTCTGGCAATCCAGTTGCGAAGCGTTTGCATTGGAGAAAGTTTCTCCCTTGGGAGGTGGAACACCCCACTTTCAGTAACCCCCTCAGCATTATGTCGGATGCGGTACAAAAAGCTGAAATCTAAGAAATAAATGTCATTTAATTAAAAACGTAGATTATATCTGAAACGTTGGTTTGTGATATTTCTCACGAGTGGAAAAAATGAAACACATTTTTTATTATTTTTTTAAATTTAAATAAATAGCCGTTTTATGAAAAAATTTTTAAACAACTAGATATGCATAAAATTGATTTTTAACTTCTCCATCTGAATCGAAATTTTTAAAAATTAATGCACCCTGCATTTTTCATCGACTTTTACAAGTTCACCATTTTTTATTGAATTAAATTCTAGTTTTGAATTTTTTGTCAAACCGTAATAACTTTTGACTTGATCTGATGAGTAATTGATAAATAGAAAGCATAAAACACATATAAATTTAAATTAATATGTATTGAGAAATGAAAGTGAACTGTATAAAAAATAATGAAATCCGTATTCTTGACCATAACAACTGATGATGTTGTTACAGTTCTTTTTGCCACAGCCAACACTGGAACAAATCCATTCTTACTGTAAAAACTTCTGTTAATTTAAAGGACCTAACTTGGTTAAATATTTCATTAAACATCAAAAGTTTTTTGAAAAACTAACAAATATATTCTTTTAAGTTTTGTGTTGAAATTTGAACCTTGAAATTATATATTTTTAGTAGCTTTGTCTGGGTATACATACAGTACGGTTCAAAAGTATCCCCCCCCCCATACCTTTTGAACGGCTGGAGTTATCGTTATGAGAAAAAACACGTCGATTTTTAATTTTTACGTACAAAATGTTGGTGTTGTCAAAAATTCAATATCACTTTCTTATTTTAAATGGAACAAACTGTATATTTTGACGTTTTTCGAAAGACAACGGGGAGACGTCTCCAAGGATATCGTATGTTCAACTTTAATTTGAAAAGTAACAAGACATGCAGCAATAACTTTTCTGCCATTTTCTTTATGTGTTCCTTAGTTAGCCATAAGGCAATAAACATTTTTAGTGTTAAATAACAAGAAAAACCATTAATAAAAACTTATTAACTTATCATCTACAAAACAAATAATAAACAAATAAAACCAAATCTTTATTACGAATTTCTGGACAATTTTGCTTACAAAAAAATAACATATAACTGAAAAGTTATTGCTGCTGCTCGTTGGATTCGTCTCTCCGTCGTCTTTCCAAAAACGTCAAAATATACAGGATGTTCCATTTAAAATAAAGTTGACATCGGAATTGACACCAACACCAACATTTTGTACGTAAAAATTAAAAATCCACGTTTTTTTTCTTATAATGATAGCTCCACCCGTTCAAATGTTATCATGGGGGGGATATTTTTGGACCGCATGGTAGAACTGAAATGATATATTACGAGAGAAAATAGAATATAATCAGTAATAAATACATTAATAAATCGAGCAGAGTTTGAACCACAATCGTGACCGTGATCTCGATATTGATGTACACTCTCTACTATTACACTTCCACCCCCAATTAAGCTACAACCCCTATTAATAACCCACTGCCCCTTTTATACCTAACTATATCTTTCCATTTTATTCTTCGATGACGTCATCTAAAGTCAAATTCGAATACATAATAGTGTTTAAAATTAACGTTATTACAAAAAAATCGTTAATTATAAACACATTTCTTCTTCTTTTTCAAAATAGTTTGTACTGTGGATCATGTTTCTTAATAAAAATTCTCTTTTAACAATATAAAATTTTCATATATTAGATATGTTTTTAAAACCTCATATAAGTACATAGAAAGTTTTTGTCATTTTTCCTAACATAATGATATTACAAACATTTTACATGGACTATTTCCAAGACGGCGCGGCGGCAAAATAATGCATAATGTGCATTTCCCATCTGATGGATATAATACACAGTCCTTACTGCTGAATAATGTATGTGCTTGAATAAAATTCATTTTTATTACATTTTTAGACGTAGCGTTTCTATTAGTCTTTTTTTTTTTCGAGCCACACAGGAAAATTTTTAGAAATACTTAACCTCTTCCTTCGTTTGGTTTCCGGTTATAAATTAATTTAAGGTTCCGAAAATGTCTTAGAGTGTTTATAATTTTTGTTGTTAAATAATGGCCACGTGACGTTTTTGAGTGAAATTACGGCATTTTTTCATAAAATATTTAACAACATTCCAGTTTAAATATAAATGAATTGTTAATGCAAAATCTCAACATTTCCTCGTGAAAATTAAGATGAAGGGGGAGCTTCCAAGGCTGGGTAAATCAAATATTGAAAGTAGGAACAAATATAGCAGTGAGAAAATAATAGAAGACGATACGAAACAACAATTTGAAAGTAAAATCAAAAGTAAATTACAAGAGAAAATATATTAATTGGAATAGAGGACAAGTGTTAGTCAAAGCAGTGCATTCAGTAAGTTGCGGAGGATCTAATACCTCAAAGACAAAAAGAAGAAACACTAATTAGATGGCGAGTGTAAAAGAGCTGTTGAGTTGAGAAATAAAGTAAAAATGAATAGGTATGATAAATAAAGAAACTGAAGAAAACAAAATGTGTGACAGGGAAATGAAGCAAAAAAGTATCTCAAAGAAAAATTATAATCTAGATTAAATGGTAAATAGAATAGATGAAAATTTTAACAATAAACGCAAACTTTTACAAAAAAATAAAGACTGAGAGAAAATCACAAGTTAAAACTATAAAAGTAAGGAAGGACAACTATCGAATACTTAAGGGAAGTGCTAAACGACGATCATTAAGTTGAAAACATAGACACGGAAGGACAATCTCATAATCAGGAAATAAATCAAAATAATAAATATAAATAAAAATAATTAATAATCTTAAAAACAACAAGAGTTGAAGAAAAAATGTTTGAAAATGCGGAAAAAATTCTAGGTGATTAGGTGGATTTCGAACGTATCTTTCAGTAAGTGATTAAATATTCATCGTGAAGCAAATTCAGAATGATTCATAGAAATATGACTTGCCACTTTGTAAGATTTGTATCGATTATAAACAAGTTTGTGATACTATCACAAAAGATAAAATAGCAACAGGTTTGAGTAGTCTATACAAAAAAATATTAAGACTGATTAAACTGACTTAAAAATATTAAGAATCAGTAACATTTATACTAATGACACTATGTATCACCATAGACACCAGTGTGTTGCCTACGCTAATGACTTAGTGCTTATCACAAGGCCAAGACAGGAATTACAAGATATTACAAGACATCAAAACATATTGGTCTAAGAACAAATGAACAAAAAACAAAATACATGAAAATGACACAAAGAAAAATTTACGAGCAAAATTATATGTGAAAACAAAAAGAATATAATTTTGAAAGGTTTAACATTTTTATCTATCTTGGAGTCCAGTGCATGAAAGGAAGTATTAGTGTAGGTTCCTTGATAAGATTATTAAGATCAATTAACGAGCAATCAAACTGAGAATATATAACCTATATTCAACCTATATACCTACCACTCAATATAAGTAGGAAATATGAAAAGGTGTTAAAATTTTTTGTGGAGTAAAGGAAAACAATACTTGGAGAAGAACAAACAAAAAATAATAAATAAAAACATATTACAACAAAAGTAAAAATGCAAAGATTGAGATGGCTGGGACATATACATATGTTTCCAGAAGAAAGAGTAACAAAAAGAATGATAGAAAGAACAGCTAGCAATAAGCTAGGGTCGTCGTAGAAAGCAGTGGATATCAGCAGTTGAGGAAGATTTAGAATTTTTTGGAGTACGGAACTGGAGGATAACAACAACCAACTAAGAGAAATGGAAAAATGTAGTTCACTTTGTTTAAAACACAATTAAAATCTTTCATATAAAACAGTTTCATTAAGTAAAGTCATCGTACTACAAAACGCCAAAAATAAAGTTAACGAATTGTCGGTTTTATTAATTATAATAGGAAATCCCTACGCTCGAAACAAATTCCTTGCATACTAATGATGTGCCTAAGATTACCAAAGGTAATTACTATAAATTTGATACTTTTTACTTAAAACTGGTTTCATATCATTCCTTTCTGATTATATAACATATATATCAAGTGTAGACTCTGCTCCCACTCTTTATATATAATTGATCCAATACAGAAAAAAAGAACTAAGTCTGCAACGCACGTCCAACTAGAAGCTTAAAACAACAACCAATGCGAATTCTATCCAGATAATTTTGACTGGCATATCATTAAGGGATCAACAGGTTAGTGACAGTTTCGTTTTACAAATGCGCGCACCAGCTCCGCCCACACGCTCGACTCAATCGTCCTGGTACTCCGTCCTTTGTTCGTTACGTTACGACACGTCTTTTCCTTACGGGTCGAGACGGTCCTTTTCTATGAGCAACCACACCACTCCGCACCCTTCGTCAATTATCCTTTCGCCTACCGGAATGAACGCGGACGTCCTCATTACGCTTTGATTGATTCGGATGCGTTATCTTTCAATTACAGGCCCCGATTCGTTCCTCGGTTACTTATGATTGATTTATTCCCCAAGATGTAAGCGGTGGTCGTTTGTAAGAAATTTATCATCGAATTTTCGACTTCTTTGTAGACGTTTTCGATAAAATGTACCTACTATATTTTAACGTTGGCTGACTGGATAAATGTATACACATTTTTACTATCAACTTGATATGGCAATTATTATATTCACAAAGAATATCAGTTTTGTTCTGAACACGATACACGATGGTGTTATGAGGAAATAAAAGCAAATATTATAAAAAATATTTAAGTTCTCTTCAATAACAATAATCCAATGATAGTTCTTTTAAGAACAGCGAACTTTTAAAATTAGTTTCAGTTTGTTTGCGAAGAATTCGGAAAATATTTATCATCAGATCATCAGTCTCGAGTATTAATGTTGTCATAATGTTGTCATAATATTAGTATGTAGTACAAACTTTTAACTTTTTGGTAAACTCTAGAAAAAAATGATGATTAAAATTTTAATAATTATACACCAATCTCAGTACTGAGTAACTTTTCAATATCCGCAGAGTCGGCAATGTTGCGAATTGTTAATTCTTGCTATACTTATGAATATGAATGATAATTATGGAAGGAGGCCCGCGGCACGAGATGTATGAGAATTCCTGGTCTAGATAATGGATTAGATAGTATAATTTATTGTGTAATTTGAACGAAGATATATTAAAATCAACAAATTTATATAAATTTTTAAAAGGGAGCCGCGAATTGCATAATTACTGGAGAAGTATTTCCCTATATACATGATCTGTAGATTAAGTAGGGTAAATGTACAGACTGGGAAAAACGAAACACCCTCAATATCTAAGAATCCAATTTTTTTTCTTAAAATTACCGAAACACGTAAATTTTAGATCGATGGGGGACAACTTTTGGCGGATAAATGATCGCCATATCTTGAACCCTCTAGCCGCAGGGGTGCACGCCCTAAAATTCTTAAATTACACTAGGGGTTGAGTGATACCTCATTTAAAAGTTTACGTAATTTGCATTTCAACGGTGTATCAATTTTTGAAATCCATCGATTCGTTTTCGAGAAATTAGCTAAGATACATAAACAAAACAGAAATGACAATTTAGTTAGAAAAATAGGCAAGATTTATTTGAGTTGTTGTCCTCCCCCCAACTTCCATACAATTATACAAACCTTGGTCAAACCCACGACGTCTTTAGAAAATTTACGATCTAGAATTGTAGAAGCCTGCCGTGCAGTGACCCTGAAATTTTTCAAAATGTTCGTCGTGGGTTTGAACAACGTTGGGGGAGGCCATTTCCAACAACTTCTCAATTAAGTCTTGACTGTTTTTCCAACTAAATTGTCGTTTCGGTTTTGTAACTTAGTTATTTTGAAAAGCTAATTTCTCGAAAACGAATCGATGGATTTCAAAAATTGATACACCGTTTAAATGAAAATTACGTAAGCTTTTAAATGAGGTATCACTCAACCCATAGTGTAATTTAAGAATTTTAGGATTGGCACCCCTGCGGCTAGGCGGTTGAAGATATGGCGATCATTTCTCCGCCAAAAGTTGTCCCCCATCGATCTAAAGTTTACGTGTTTCAACGATTTTAAGAAAAATTTTTAGATTGTTAGATATTGAGGGTGTTTCGTTTTTCCGTGGACAGCCTGTATATAATTTACTTCAATCAATTCACCTTGAGCAACCTCAGCAATCAGAGTGTGATCTTAAATATCTAAATATATAAAGATGAATGGTATTTTAATCTCCAAGTCAGCCTCTATTAGCTATTAAAAAGTGTACGGATTACTAGTTAAGTTTAAAATCTAATTCGATACAAAAATTTTATATTTACTGACTTCCATCCTTTAGCAAGTTTCCTAGCGACGTTTTAAAAATTTCGCACAAATAATAACTTTTTAAATGCTTATTAAATAAAATCACGTGACTGACGTGCGCACGCAAGGTTAGAATTTATAGACATGAAATTGTAACGGAATAATTTATGACTGTTATTACGAATTGGCAAACAGCAGGTGAAATAATCATTTTCTATTGATTTCCGCTGGTTACTCATTACTAAAGGGCAATTAAGAATTCATAATTAGTTTATTTTTATAAATTGCAGTAAAATACAACAGGCGATATATTAACAAATTAACGAACGAAAAGTTATCATAGGTTATCTGCAGATCACTGGTTCATATTACAGATACAAATTACATGCTGTCGTGGCATTTGTACAGGATTTATTTAATTGATTATTTATTAATACAAAAATGGCTTAAAAAATATTTCAATATACAGCGTGTGTTTAACAGACTGGTTATAAAGTGTGTGAAAATAATGTAGTTATCTCAAAGAAATCATTTCTTGTCGTCGTATTTGATACAATCTATAGACAATGCAGACCATCGTGACAAAATACCGGCGATTTGAAATGTGTATTTTTGAGTGAAACCCTGTTATAAAATATTTTTTTTTATCTGGTTTGTTTAAACGGCCCTTCACACAATACTACATATAAAAGAAAATAAACAAGTAAAACCAGCAACGGAAGATCGTCCAGCAATGGACGATTTTGATTATATTTTATGTCCAATTCTTGGTTAAACAAATGCATTCATAAATAAAAAACGAATCTGTGGCTTTGCCTGTTTTTAAATGACAATTGTTTTATAAACAAATGCATTTAATAAAAGTGATAATAGTAGTGAGACGACCCCCTGTATTCAAATCCAAGCCAAAGATTGAATTGAATATGTAGACATTTTCCGGGCATCGACTAAAATTTCGTCTCTAGACTCAAGAACATTCGGTATTTCTTTCGTTTGTTAATATTTTTTAAAGCACGTTAAAAATGCTAATTCTCAATTATGAAGATACAGTTTTCTTTATTAAATCAAGCATCATTTGAAAACCTTTCGAAACAATATTCACTTGAATTTTTATTTATTTTGTACGAATCAATTTTTTTTTCTATAACCTCTTTGAACTGATGATTTACCAATATCTTCAGCTATAATATGACATGTAGGTTTTTCGTTATTGTTAATAGAATGTTTAATTCTCCTCTACTTAAGTGATTTTTGGTCTAGCATGACACAGTGGACTCTAGCATGGCACGTTTCTCTAAATTTCATATTTTTACTAAATAAATAATCAATGAATAAGCAGCTAAATTTTTGTTTATTTTTTTTACCTATTTATACCTATTTTCGGTTTAATTCTGTATTTTCTTATCCCTGAACAATTGTTCTAAAAAAAACTCTATCTATCTATCAATGGATTAAGGTTTTAACTCTTCTTCTACAGGAAGTTCTTCGTAAGTACTTTCCCCCCTACTCATTAAAAGTTTCATAAAAATACGTAATTATCTTTTTAATAATGAAATGAATATTCGAGCTAATTTAAGTGAAAGTCGAAGTACTAGAAATAAGAGTTTATCTTATAATTTATAATTACACAATACAAAATTTCTATTAAATATTAAAGTTTTGGACGGAACTTACTGCGTATAATCCACATTTGACATTTGTGAGTGGATATCAATAAAATCGTTCACATTTTCTAAAATTATTTATAGCTAAAGCAATTTTACGAAGTAATTAGGCGCGCGTGAAACGAAGTTGAGTACAAGTGCATAAATCGCCAGTAAGAACCCTCCATATCATTATATTGCACCCTCGTTATTTCCCCACGCACTTACCCTTCGAAAGCAACCCCTACATTAACAACCCCCACCTTATCTTAGGACCGGCTAATCATCCCCTTAACCTACATTTTCCATTAAAATCTAGGTCATTACTACCTTCGACGAGTAATATTTCATTGGATTTGGTGTTTAATGGAAATATTTTTGAAACGAAAATGAATTTATAAAGATTTTAAAAATTTTAACATTATTACAATTAACAAATTTTCATTAATTGTTTTTAAAAAATCATTTAATGGCAAATGTTTCAATTAAATTTTTTTTATTCAAAACGACTTCAATTAAAACTAAATAATTATAGACATTATCATAAAACAGAAATTTTTGAGAAATGATTAATTCGAAAATTATATACCTATATTATACAAATTATATTCCTATATTTTTGATTAAGTACAAATAACCAAGTTCAAATAAAGTGCAACGAATTTAAACAAACCTTATGTTTAATCATTTAGAACAGAATGAATTATATAATTAACAGTAACTTTGTGAGAAACAAACGTGTAAATGTTTGTAGCAGGTAAAATAATGACGAAACAAGAGAAGAAAGATCTCAAATCATCTCCACTATAATCAATGAAAAGATGCTATGTTGAAAGGCATTTAATACAATATTTTTAATGTCATTATGGGATGTCCTTAAAATATGCTATGACCTAGAAACAAAAATGGAGTCAATGGAACGGCGCCATTCTTCGTCCCCTACTACCATAAAATCATGACTTGTATTAATTTTAAACTAAAGGATTATATATATAAAAAAAAATTCTTTAAGAACTATGACATTACGCTATTTCAAATTATTTATAAATTTAAATAAATAGAATTGGCTACACTTTTACTCTTGTATTTCTTGAATCGGAAAAAATACATAATAGATTTGCATTGACTGCTTACGCTAGAAGATTTTTCCCATGGAAAGAATTACTGCATGGATGGGTTCATAATTTCAATATAACGTTGTTAAATTATAGTTCACGTAAATCCTAACCAAGTACTTACTAATCATGCTTTACTAGCAACAATTTCTGTTCAATGTTGAAATTTGCAAAAGTTGTACTGAACAGGACTAAAGGCAGAAACCGGTCCACAAGTGTATGCGATTGATGCAGTAATCGAATTAGTCGTCATTTTTTGGTCGCTCTATGTGTGGTCGACTTTCATTTCTCGATATTACGATTCGATACATTCTGTCCTTAACTCAAACCTCAAGAATTATTTCGTGTGACGATCACAAGTATTAAAAATGGAAATATCTAATATTATAATATAACAATATGAATAGCCGTAAATAGACCAATAAATAAATTTAAAATATGTATCTAACATTAAGAGTTAGAGTTGACAAAATAATTTTATATATACAGAGTGTCCACAGATAAGAGATCAAATGGAGTTTGGTTTCTCTTAGTCTTGTAACTATTTAATATTTGATGTTTTTACATGAATCTGAAAAACTAAAAACGAAAAGAAAGGGTTCGCTCCGTAATCGAAAATTATAATTAACCTCTGGACCCTTGACGTTACAATTATTTTAAGGATTAATAAGTTGATTATCAATTTATTTTTTAATTTGCAGTATGAACAATTAATAAATATTAGAATTGCTGTGAAGCCTGGTAGAACAGAATATTTTTAAATAGTGAACAATCTTTTTTTTTTAATTTTTGAGGCATTACATATATGTAGTTATTATTTGAACACAAGATTAGTTTTAGGGTGAAGCAAAAAAAATCGAACGACTTTTTTAAAAAAAAAAAGTGTAACCTGAAACTTACTCAAATATTGCTAGATCCTCTATAATTATTAATTTAAATATCAAGCCAAATAACTTACTCAAACCTCCGTAAAACATTTCAATTCAATAACCCAACTCTAGGTGTAAGTACAATATAAGTAAATATTCAGCACATATAAGGTATGTTTTATTAACATTTACGCGTAAAATCGGCTACAGAAATTATTCGTCGCTTTGACAATCCAAACGAAATGTTCGCACATTCCAGCCATACTTCCTTGCGTACATTAGCCAAAATAGGGAAAAAATCAAATATTTGTACACGAAGTTGTTGGTATGAATAGTTATTGCTGTTATTGTACAGAGTGATTCTAAATGATTGTCTGTGCCACCTTTTGAAAATGGTGATCGAAATTCTATAGCAGCCATACTCAACCTTTTTTACGCGTATGTATGCACATATAAAAGCTTGGCGGGCCGCAGGTTGAGTATGGCTGTTCTATAGTAATTGTTGTTTGTCAAATGGGCATGTCAAATTGATATTGTACAGAGTGATTCTAAATGATTGTCTGTAACGCCTTTTGAAAATGATGAACGAAATAGTAATGGTTGTTTTCCCTGATCATTCCCCGATCATCTGTGGCCAAAATCCTCCGACACGTCAAATTTTTTTACCTCCACTCCTTTGCGTAATGACGTCATCGCCATTTTTTTTAAATGACAATCTATATTTTTTATTTTTTATTTCGTTAGGATTTTTAAATCTGTTTTCAACGGTATACAATTTTAAATAGGTTATATAAGAAAAAAATCAAGAAAAACGGCCTTAAAATTTTAATAAAAAGAAGAATGAAATGAACAACTGAGCTATACTTCGGGTACTGAAACATTTAAAAATGCAAAAATTTCATCCGTATAAGGTAACATTGATCCATGAGTTAGCAGAGACTGATATTGATCGTTGTCAAGAATTCTGTGAACAAATGATCGAAATTTGATTCGCGATCCACTGTTCTTTTATTAAAACTTTAAGGTCGTTTTTCTTGATTTTTTCTTATATAATCTATTTAAAATTGTATACCGTTGAAAACAGATTTAAAAATCCTAACGAAATAAAAAATATAGGTTGCCATTTAAAAAAATTGCGATGACGTCATTACGAAAAAAGAGTGGAGGTAAAATGACAACTATCAAAAAAGATTCCAGTTCAAAAACAAATGTTGAGTTGTCGGAAGATTTTGGCCGCAGATGAGGGAATTTTTTATTTGAAGCGTTCCACCGTATGGTATATTTGCCAAGCCAGAAATTTATTTCTTGATAATTCAAATAGTGCATTTAATTTGTATCCATTAGTAAAGAGCGTTAGTGTGTTCACACCTCGATACGTTCAATAAGTTAATGATAAATAAATAAATAAAGTAAATAAATTCATTTGATAACGCCTGGATAAAACCTTGTATAATTCCTTATCGTTAACACTGTGAGGAAGTAGAAGTCACAGCGATTATTATGAAATATAATTTATCTTCGTGACTAAATACAGAATTATTGAAATTCAACTTTTAAATATTTTCAGTAATAGTTTTCATTAATTAAAGTTGCAAGATTTTTTTATTTAAATCTTTCTGTTGATAACTTTGGGTGTTAAGGACGACGGCCATTTGAAAAAAAAGGACACAATAAAGGCAAACAAGCCAATAAAGCGACCGATCCCTCTCGTCACGAGCGTTCATATTACGATAATCTGCATAATGAAGTGTTCCTGCCGCGCACTTCCCCTCCACAACACGCTCGCCACGTCAGATTAGCGCACTCTCGCGTGAGGCCAATGGAACGCCGCGGGGGAATGCGGGTACGATCAAACGCATGCGTACCGGTGCGCCGCAAACATTGGCTTGCGTGGGTGTGCTATCCCGGCTATCCATATCAATGTGGACTTACATACAACGTAATCTTTTGTCTCTCGCAGAAGCGAGAGAATGACGTCACATGTAAATGATTTAGTTATCGAATAATGCAGCGATTGGATACAGAAAGTGACCTTTACGTTTAGAGATATGCCCATATTTGATTAAATTAAATCTTGTGCAATAGGCGTGCGCGTATGAAAGATGAAGAATTAAATCATCTTAAAAGAGAATACATATAACTAAACTAAAGATGTTTTAAATTAATGAGCACATACATCTAAACACCAAACTACGACGACTATACTCGAAATTATAATGGAATGATTAAATCTAATCTATTATCAAATATAGATTTGTTTTAGAAATTCAAAATTCACGAAAATAAAGGAACGTCAAAGTCACTATACAAATGAGAAAAACAACTTGTATAATGATGAATCTAACACATTCAATTCAATTACAAACATAGTAATTTTGTTTTACAAATAAAATACCAGCAGCTATGCCCCTCCGACTTCACTATTAACATGTATCCTACATTAATTGTAAGATTTGTTCATAGTTATTACTTCTTCATATCAAATAACTCTGAATGTAGAAGATGAACCAAATATACTACGTGTAAGATTTTTTTAGAAAAAAATTGAACTTTAAGCATGAAATTGGTGTACCAAAAGATTGGTACAGTATGGACTTTAGCTATTCCATTCACCAAACATAACATTTTCCTAAAGAGATAGAAAATGTCTACTATAAATATCAATTACCACAAATTGAAAAACGTGTTCGATCTATATGGGTTAACAATTAAACCTGCAAAATAGTAGTCCACACTCCACACCAGTTTATGAAACCTGTAGGAACGGCTATTCAGAAATTAATTTGGGAATTGTAACAGATGTGAACTGACCTTAACCCAAATCTAAAACTGTGTTGTATTCGTAAGCATTAATGTCTTTATGAAAAAAATACATCATAAATGAGAACATAAAATAGACCTTTTATGTATCTATTTTATCACACTTATCTTATAATTTTGTATAAGTTAAAACAATAGAATAACGTTAAATCACTAAATCATCTTACCTGAATGCTTATAGAAACTTCGCAACTCCATTTGTTTTGTTTAAAAGAAAAAGTATGAGTAGCTGCAGCACATAGGTATATCTGATCACTTGATGTGGTATCTTAGGGTTGATACGGAGTGAGAAAAAAAGATAAAAAATTTTAAATATATAAAATATTTATAAAATTAATTTGAACTGATAAATACATCAGTTTTTAATTTCATTCCTTTTTGTGACGTTTTATTTAAAAATTTTGTTAAAAAATAAGTTTGCTTAATATACAGAGTGAGTCATAACGTACGGAAGAGATTGAAAGGATAGTAAAATCAAAATAAATATTTTTTCTTAGTAAACTTTTGACCAAAGATCAAGATCAAGAAAGTTGCTTCAGTTTAAAATTTTAAAATTTTTAAAAATTAACGCCCACTTTTTGAATACCACTGATATTAATGAGGAATCAGTGTTTTTTTTTAGATGTAAGCATTTTAAAAACAATCAAATAGCTGCAACTTTTATGTTTATAAATTTTTAAATTTGTAAAATTTTACATTGTATAAAAACAATCAGGTATCTTCAATTTAAATTTAAAATGTCAGTTACTAGCACAGTTTGTACAGAATGTTCATTAATCGATTTAACTTTAACTTGCTGTAACATTCTGGTTACTGTGCTTTCTAACTACCCTTTTAGTCTCCTCCGTACGTTGTGACTCACCCTGTATTATATTAATTGTAAAATGTTGATTATGAAAGAATCAGCAACGTGAAAAAATATAACACAGGCAATTTTTGTATCCAAATAAAATATGCCTAATACATAAAAAAAAAGATCTTCACGCAGGATACGTAGATACTTAAATGGTTGCAGTACTATAGGCGTTTAGCGTTTAGAACTATATATGGTATTCCAGAAACAAATATATTTCGTACATGTCTTTAATCGTATTTGTTGTTATTTTTATTATATTTTTGATATCATAGTTGACATTATAATAAAACTACATCAATTTGACGTAAATATTGACTTAAACATACTTGCCATAAATAAATGTCAGATCAATATCATGCCTAAGCATCTTTTTTATTGCCGGAAGCAATTAACATAAATACTAACACACAATCTAAGACCTAACTAGTTAGGTGAGAATTGATTTTGATACAAACTAAACACAGTAACGGTGCTAGGTTTACAAATATTTCCGGGAAAAAAAATGGGCAATAATTCAGAAAGTACAACCTTTGTGTTGACTGAATTAAAAATAAGGTAATTTAACAACATGCAAAATTATTTTATTTTTTAAAATCAACCTGTATATATAAAATGTCACACTCATTATCTTAAAAACGCTAGACACAATCTTTGACACAATTAGAAACATTGTCATTTAACGAAAGTTAAAATTATACGAGTTGTTTCAAAGTCAACCTGTATACAGTGTGTCGCAATTTAGACTGCACCACCCCTGTATTTTTTTTTTTTTTTTATATATTATCGATTTAAAAAATTTCTTTTTCCTGATTATTCCCCTCACTAAATTGTACTTTTAGGGTATGTTACTTTCCCTTCACGGTAAAATGTTAGCCTACTACGATTTAAAGTAAACAGCAAAATTGAAGAAGTCGTATTAGGGATTTTTTTATCAAAAAAACTTGTTAATAAAAGTTGTTCAGAATCGTTCAAATAAGCTAAATCCAAAATTTCATTAAAAACAAAAAAAAATTGAAAATCTCTCTAAAAAAATTTCCGAGTCCAAAAAATGGGAGTAATAATCTCACAAGTTTGCCATGATTTGTTATTTTATTCTTTTAATTCATTACAATAACAAAAAACTATGCTTAATTACTTAAATAACCGTATTTTCAACTCAATCACAATTAGCATGTGTACATTTGGACATTTTTTGAGATTTTCAATTTTTTTTGTTTTTAATGAAATTTTCGATTTAGCTTACTTGAACGATTCTGAACAACTTTTATTTACAAGTTTTTTTGATAAAAAAATCCCTAATACGACTTCTTCAATTTTGCTGTTTGTTTTAAATCGTAGTAGACTAGCATTTTACCGTGAAGGGAAAGTAACATACCCTAAAAGTACAATTTAGTGAGGGGTATAATCAGAAAAAAGAAATTTTTTAAATCGATATAAAAAAAATACAGGGGTGGTGCAGTCTAAAGTGCGACACACTGTATATACAATGCTACACTCATTATTCTAAGAACAATTATTGTTTAAGTGCAATAAGCCATATTTACAAATACGAAAGCAATTTTCATGAAATATAAACTTTATGAAATAATAGTTAGTATGTGAAGCGTCGAACTCAAAAGCAAAATTGAATTGATGCGGTTTCAGCCCGGATACAAAGAAATAACAGTAGTCAATGGCCGTGGAAACCTTCGTAAGAAATCCATTTGTTGTCCTTCCTCCATAATTCTGCGTAGAATTTTCCTTCGCTCATTGGAATTTTGTTCATTATCCATGTTATGTTGATCGTAGAACTTAATCTTATTTTTATTTTCCTTTATAAAATTCTTTGCTCTTATTAAGTATAATTTTTTTAAAAAGTTCTATTGAATAAAAACGTATGTAACGGGTCAGCCTGTCGTAATTTCTTTGTCACTTCGAAGTATTTTGATTTTATACCATTTACTTAGACTCATATTTTGTTGTGACGTAATTTAGATTCATCCGGAATCGAAATTCTTTTAGAACTTACATTCTTTTCCTGTTTGCCGTGTCGTACGCTGTTTTAAAATCGACGAATACCTTATGCAGGTATTTTATATTTCATAACACGTCATTATCTATTTCAACATAAAAATGTGTTGTGTAGTTGATTTATATCGAAATTCATACTGGTATTCATATTTTTCCTGCATGTCCTACCATTCTACGATCTGGAAACGCACTAAATCTATAATTATTATATTCTCATATACCTATCGCTCTGTTAAATATGGGAAAGCTCTTCTCCACACCTCAGTTCATAATTTCCGGTTTCCAGACTTTTTTATACAAATTTTGTTTCGAATCATAATTCCACCATATTTGATATTCCCTGCAATCGTTCCATTCTGACTTGGGCTTTTATTATTCGTTTACGCAAATATTTTTGTTTCTTGTTCTGTTAGGAGTAGTACCAAAAAAAAATGAGAAATCGTAAAAACGAAAGAAACCAAGAGAAACATGCTGAAAGGATAAAGATCCAAATTTAATAGGAGTCGAGGACGAGGAAGTAGCAGAAATGATATTTTGAAGAGTTACTGAATATACATACAAAGTCATTTTAAAATGTATCCCACTATTTTAACAGATGAACCGAACCGAACTCCAAATATGGCAAAAACGACGCTCCTATGTTGAAGAGTGTACCAATTATCGACAATAAATGTTGTTTTGCAAAATTTTATGTTATTCCCGCCAAACGAAGGCTGTACATAGAACCGACTGACCCTACAAAAACATTTTTTTCGCAAATTTAAAACGAAGATAGAACCTCCGTTTTTGCGGATTTGGGTTCGGGTTACAACCAGCTATCAACTGTTGAAATAGTGGAACATATTTCGGAATGACCTTGTGTATGTAATCAAATGATACAAGGCTTAAGATACTCATATACAGAGTGTTCAAAGTTATCTGCGCACTATTGCTATTTTCGTTATTTTTGGAGCTACAGAGTCGGTTAAATTAGCAAAGATGCAGTGATTTTTCCGCTGATTACAACGGTCCACACAAAAAAATAATTGCGCATCACATTTCAGAGCCAACTCAGATAATTAGATTTTTTTAATGGAACACCCTGTATATTTATGTAGCAGTCGGTAGAAAATGAAATTTTGCACAAAATCTTATACTATTATAACCCAGAAATGACAAACAAAAGAGCTACGACGACATTAATACAGGTCACCGCACATGGGATAACTTCGTTATTAGAGAAGCTACAGTGTTGGTCAATACATCAAAAATGTGTAGTTTTTTCTACTGATTACAATGGCATACTCAAAAAACAATTGCCAGTCGCATCTTCGAACTGCTTGCTTTGATACTCATTTACTTATTTTATATTATAATTTGGCCTTTCATCTTACGGTTGTACTATTAGAAGAGTATTCTATGTAAAATTTAACTTTTTATCAATTAAAATATACAGGATGTCTCATTTTTTTTTTTTGTTACGCCATTGTAATCAGTAGAAAAAACTACACATTTTTGATGTATTGACCAACACTGTAGCTTCTCTACTAACAAAGTTATCACATGTGCGGTGACCTGTATTAATGTCGTCGTAGCTCTTTTTCATTTCTGTTTTTCATTTCTGGGTTATAGTAGTATAAGAAGATTTTGTGCAAAATTTCATTTTCTACCGACTGCTACATAAATATACAGGGTGTTCCATTAAAAAAAATTTAATTATCTGAGTTGGCTCTGAAATGTGATGCGCAATTGTTTTTTTGTGTGAAGCATTGTAATCAGCGGAAAAATCACTGTATCTTTGCTAATTTAACCGACTCTGTAGCTCCAAAAATAACGAATATCGCAATAGTGCGCAGATAACTTTGAACATCCTGTATATAACAAATAAAAACGGTTCTATAATTGTATAAAGTTTTAAGTACATCATTAATCTGCACATATTTTTCAGTTCCCTTAGCTTCCTTAATGTTTTTTATTTTTGTGTTTTATTTATAGACTGTTGGATTCATAATGCTCTATTTTGAAGTTTAGATCGTTTACTTGATTTTAATATCTGGTGTTTATAAGTGTCGAACGTGATGATACGCAACAATTTATGCGGAAGTTGGTAGTATCTAGTCAGTGACGTTATTTCGAATATAAATAATAAGAATATTTTCAATTATGATTTATTTTAAGTACAAGAAAAAAATAATATATGATTTGTTTTACCAAAACATTTAAAAAAAGTTGCAACAATTAACGAATTAACTACTAATTTTATTTTAATAACCTCTTAGATAATAATATCAATTTTATTCTTTACTTTTGAACAAAAGACTGAGTACTATATTCACATAAATTATTTCTTAGCAAATAAATTTAAAAAAGAAATTTTACGGTCGCATTTCAAGTAAAGTTATTTCATATTTTACTTCGAAGCCGTTTTTCTGAACCACGAAATCCTTCTAGGATCTATAGCTTATAGTCTGTCCAAGGATTCATAAAAATTCAATAAAATACAGTCTCATACATAAAACATTTTGCCGACATTTTCATACACAAACGTTTTGTAAATTTCATCGAGCGTATTTCGAACGTGGAGGAAAATCGTTTGCATGTCCACTCCACTTTATGTAATTCTGTTTGATTTTCCGATTTCTGAACGGAAATTTTCTGTAAACAAGTTGTTTGCTCCTTGCTACGAGAAGAAATAAAAATGTTCGTCGTTTGGTGCGTTGAGGTGCGATTTATTGATCCTAATCCCCTAACAAATTTTATATTTCGCGGCTGGTGGTCTCCTATGATCATAAAGGGAATTGCATCAATAAAATAAAACACACTGAAAGTGTAGTAGGTGTATCGGAAATAAAATATCGTTTTTAAATTAAAAACAGTTTCTTAACTAAGCAATTAATTAAATGTGATATTGAAATTTGTTTTGTTTCGTATGTTGGGCATCTTGATATCAATTTTGGCAAATTTGTTTTTCGAAAAAACATTGCTAATTCAATAATAAAATATATCAATTTATAAAAAATATTTCAAAACAATGTAAAATCCGAAACAAAAAATATATACAGTCTGTTCACGGGAACATTCTACATTAGCTAACTTTTTTATTTAAACAGATACAAACTTGGTTAAATGGACAAAGTTTAAGTACCTTGCAATGCGCATTTCGCGCAATAAATTATAAAACAAAAGAAGATCGCGTTGCTATGTTACAAGCATAACGGTTAATTTTTTTCGCCTGCTATAATTAATTATAAGACATTTTTTCTCTAGGATCGCTAATTAAGGAGTTATAAATAAAGTAATAAAATAATAAAAATAAAAAATCAAAAGAACTATTGTTATCGATCCTCCTCTTGCAACATGTTGTTTTACAAATGTTTTTCATCCTTCGCATCCTATGCATCTCACATCAATAATAATAAAAGAAATGTATTATAAATTATTTATTTACCACTATTATAATTACAATGAAATATGTATGCAAAATTATTTTCTCCAAAACTCTTTTAATAGCGGTTTTAGAGAAAAATAATTAATTATAGCAGGAAACTAGAGCAACTTAAAAATATAAAAATATACAGAGTGTTCAATTAAAAAAATTAATCGTTATGCTTGCATCTTAGCAACACGATCTTCTTTTGCTTTATAATTTATTGCGGGAAATGCGCATTGCAAAGTACTTAAACTTTGTACATTTAACGAAGTTTGTATATCTTTAAATAAAAAAGTTAGTTAGTGTAGAATGTTCCCGTGAACAGACTGTATACAGTCCGATTGTAAAGTAAGGAATAAAATTCGTGATATTTTTTCCTACTTGTTGGCAATTTTCCTCGGACATGTCAATTTTTATTTTTAAATCCCCATCTTTTGGCATAAATTATAACCTTCTATCCCAACCAGTGGCGGCGTAACGTTGGTCAACTCGAAAAATTTAAATGGAAACGGAGGCCAGATGTTACATTTTCGGGAAGATCGTTTCATCCTCCATCTAGCAGTGAAATTTTTTTTAAATCAGTCTATTATACAAGAAAAAAATAGCTAATATTCCATGACTAATAATTTCTGTCGTCTGTCAGTTAGTTGTATTGTGGTTAATCAGTTTGGTGAGTCAAATTTTGAACTGCCTTATTGCATTTGATTTATTAAGTTCTAAGTTGGGTTAAAAAGAAAATGGAACGTTTAATTAAAAAAGAAAAGTTTGAAATCGTAATTATGCTGAGTTGTGGTGATCCCAATCAGCAGTTAGCAAAATAGAAACCAAGTTCTGGGACGAAGGGAATATTAGGGATCGGCCCAGGATTGGACGCCCGAAGATCCCCGTTGAGACTATGCTTGATACGCTACTCGCCATACAAGAAAACCCACATCGAACATCCCGAGAATTAGCTCTGGACAACAGAATAAGACAGAGATCAGTGATGTGAATATTTAAAAATTGAAAAATGAAATCCTATTTTTTTTTCTTGTTTTAATCGACCGATTTAAAAAAATTGTTTAACTAGATAGAGGATGAAACGATCTTTCCGAAAATGTAACTTTTGTTGCCTTTTAATTTTTTCGAGTTACCCCCGTTACGCTGCCACTGGTTGGGATAGAAAGGTACAATTTAGGCCAAAAGATGGGGATTCAAAAATAAAAATTGACTGTCCGAGAAAAATTGCCAACAGTTATGGATAAAAATTTAACGAAATTGTATTCCTTACTTTACACTCGCACTGTATATGAATTGACCTTAAATTAATGTTATCATTTATCATATTTTTTACGTATTGTATGATAATCATTTTTGTCGACACAAATTGATTTTAGTAGTCGCGTTCCTAATTACAAACATATAACTGTCATCATTAACATGAGAAAAGATTCATACAATGTTACATATAGTGTTATTTTTGTAATTAGTAGTTTGTCATTCGTATTTATTTAATATACTCACACATTGGAAACATGTGTTTTCTTGATTAATGACTAGACTTTTTTTTACTTTTGAAATATTCACGTTTTCGTTAATGTAACGCGCGCCAGAAAGAAAATAATCAAGAAAGAATTAGCGAGTAGCAAATAATTTTTCTTGTCTAAAACACAGTTTTCCATTTTGTAATTATTTCATTACTTAGTTCAATCATTTCCGGTAGTAACAGCGTAAAGATTTAAGTATTAAGATAAGTTATTTATACGTCCCCAAAGCAGACGGATTATGTATCGTTCCCCTAGTTTGAAATCACACATTAGAGTGGATGTGTTTGTTTTGTTAATGGAACGAAGGCATTGTTAAAAGTTCATTTGTTTGTTTCATAACAAAACATATATACAGTAAACTTAAAACATTTTCTGTATGGCGTCATCATTACCCAAATTGGTTTATTCACTTACTTAAATAAATATATTATTGTAATTCCTACACATTTAAAACGAATTAATTTTAATTAATTAACGCTTAGGTGAAAATTTTAAAACTATTGTGGCATTAAATACAGAAAATAGAATCTGATAGGCTTGTAATAATCTAACAATATCACTTTAAACCAAAATTTAAATATTTGTTGTCCGGTATACTAAAATAGAACTGCCCTTTTTGCGGATTTCAGTTTTTCACTACGCATTGCGCGTTTCAGAGCCAACTCAGGTAAATAATATATTTATATAATATTTTTTAAAATGGAACCCTTTGTATGTTTATGTAACAGTCGGTAGAAAATGAAATTCTCCACAAAATCTTCTTTTACTATACAGGCTCTTCCTTAAATAAGTACAGATATTTTAACAGGTGATGCTGACCTTAACCCAAACCCAAATCCGCAAAAACGACGGTTCTATCTTCATTTAAAATTTTCTAGAAATGTCATTTTTTATGTGGGCATTCGGTTCTAAGTACGGTCCTGTGTCCATTTCAATATGTGTCGCGATGAAAATCGACTTCCTTTGGCGGGAATAACATGAAATGTTGTAAAACAACCTTTATTGATTATAATTCGGCATTATTGTCATACTTTACTCAAAACTTAAAATATTTTTTTCTGGCACACCCTTCAACATAGGACCGTAATTTTTGCATATTTGGGGTTGGGCTATTGACAGCTATCACTTGTTAAAATATCTGTACTTATTTAAGGAAGATCCTGTATACCCCATAAATTAAAAACAAAATAGCTACGGCGATATGAATACTGAATCACTGCAGATGGGATAACTTCGTTATTAGAAAAGCTACGGTTTTGATCAATACATCAAAAAAAAATTGCGAGTCGCATTTCTAAACTAACAAGAAATTTTTTCTATGAGACACCGGTATACCATGTTGTCCCAGTTTTGTTTCCTTTAACATTATTTTAAGACTGTACAGAGAATATTCTATGTAAGTTTTGTTGATCATAGATGTACGGACTATTCCCCCCATAACCACACTTTTTTGATGTATTGACGAACACCCAGTGTTGCCAATTTGGTGATTTTAGTCCCATTTGGTGATTTGGTGAAAACTCTTGTTTCTGGTGTTTTTTCGTACATAAGAATTGCTTAGCTTTTTAGCCGTTATAATTCTTTTATAATCTGCTTTTTTGATGCATTATTACTCCTTTAGGGAGTTTTTTGTATACTTCTTTTAAAAACCTTAGTCCTTTGCATTATTTTGTATTTCTTTGTACGTTCTTTACCTTTTGAAACCCATAGATTTTTATCCCAAAATTTTAGTTACCTTTTGAATTTCAATTACGGAGCGAACCCAACCCATACAACATTAATTTTCAATGCGATCTGCGATCTGGCAACTTCTTATTTTTCATCTGGCAACACTAGCTCTTTTGTTTTTCATTTCTGGGATATATTAGTATAAGAAGATTTTGTGCAAAATTATCTACCGACTACTACATAAATATACAGGTGGTTTCATTTAAAAAAATATTATTTTTTGAGTTGGCACTGGAACGTAATGCGGAATTGTTTTTTTTGTGTGGACCATTTCAATCAGCGGAAAAATTTTTGATTAAATTACCAACCATGTTTATAAATGACAACTCATTTGATGGCATTATTTGATAAAGTATAAAAAATCTTTATGGTTAAATAAACCATTTCCTTCTGTGGAAAAGTTTGAATAAATTATAATCATGTATATTTTATAGAATTTTTTTTTTTTTTGACAGTGTCTATGGTGAAAGATAAATTCTTTTTAGACGATGTCGATCTTGGTTGGCGTATTTGATCAAATTTTCTCTTGTAACTCATTCCTTTTATCATTAGTATTGTTAATCGAAATTAAACACATGTATCTTATTTATTGTAAAATTATATAGAAAAATAGAATTGAAAAGGAGACATAAAACAAATTGATTTTTGAAAATAAGTATTCATTATAAAATGTATGCGTCTCGGACACAACATTTCTCATAATATTATTGTCAAGTTATTGTTTGTAAATGCTTGGAAAGATACCTATCTTTATTTTCTTGAGCTTCCATCCAATTGAAATACAAAAAACAAAATAATCTTATTTATTATTGTAATTAACACGTTTATAATTATATACTTAACAATTTGTTTAAACAAATTTCCATTTTTTTTTTTTATAGTCATGTAGATTTAGTAATCTGATTTCTTTCTGAAGCTGAGAAATATGTTCTGTTTAGTGCAGTTAATAGAAATGCCCTTAGCAAAGTGGGTTAACATTTATGATATATTTACGTTAAAATCTAGTTATTAGTGACATACATTTTCATTTGAGAGCTTTTTTCTTCTTATCGTCCCTGTTTACATAACGTACTGTCTTAACAATCTGTTAAAGGATTTGATTTTTTCGGTGCATTTAATAAAACATTACTTCAATTGAAATTTTATATACCTATGTGTTCGGACACATTTATCTTTGTGCGCTTTGATACACTTCTTTCCATCTTTTTTTATGAACAGTTAACGTCGCTATAATAGTATATGTGCATGGAGACTTATGCGATGTTTCCTACTTCATTTTTCATAACATTTGTCAGAATTCTCCGGAGAAATAATGCGTTAAAGGTGAAGATTAATATAACATAGTTGTATTAAGGAAATAATTTTTCCAATGTGTTCTATGAATAAATGAAGAATTTATTGAACTTTCATATAATAGTCTGGTTAGCTAGATCTTTATTTTATAATTAAATATAATATTATTAATATTAAATATAATATTAAATATTAATAATATTAATTTTTATATATTTGTGTGTTGTAATAAATATATTTTATTACATTTTCAAGTTTTATTGGTTGACTGCTCATGAGTTAAAGATAAGTTTAATAATTAAATATGTATTACTTTTAGCAATAGATTGACAGTAACGATAAAGTGTTAGCACCGGAAGAAACTTAGTTTAAGAAGAATTTAAAATATTGAGCATAATCAATAAAAGTGAGTTTAATTGTACGAAATACATGGTTATTTTTACAAACTTATTGTGGTGTGTATATTTACATTTTATGTTTGTTTAAAATATGATTTTTCAAAGTATTTTTATTAAATGTTAGCTTAGTGTGTATAAAATGATTTTTGAATAATTTAAAATAAAAGTCACTCATATGCTGAACATGTTGCACATCCACTCTCTGTGAGACTGGTGCATTTTTAATGGTATGTAAATCGCGCTTGGTTCGAGAATGTCTGTTATTTTGCAGGAGTCGGCGAAAAAGAAAAATGTTCAACGTCAATGTACATTGAACTTAAATGTGTCCTAGAAAGTGTCTGGTATTAATCTTTGATTTTTTTTTTCGATTTTTGCAAAAAAAAATTATTTATTTACGATTAATTATGACATAAATTATTAACTCATTCAACTATACGTATCATATACAATCTCATTATTTCATTATTTACTTCTCATTATTTCATTAGATACACCATAATTACATTATATACGAGGATTTTATTGGCTATGTATAATTTTGGCATAGCACAACTATGACAACACGACTACAGACAGTTTTAAACGTCATGATTTGTAAATGTCATTAAGATTCGAATTGTCTTGTCTGAATCGTGTTTTTTTCACTTTTTTAACAGCAATAGTCTTAGATAAAATACCGTATTTGACTCGCATATAATGGTTATCATTACACTCCACTCGTGTAATAATAACCTACTTTGTGCTCGTTAAATAATATACTATACTACGTTCGTAAAATCGGAGGAGTAAATTAAAATTCTCACTTAAAAAATTCGCTCACTGATTTCTGATTTCTGGCTACTTGCGAGACACAGTGTAAATTGCCGCATTCGCCACCAGATTTCTGGTATTTAATGCTTACATGGTGTGACTTCAATTTGAATGGATTCAAATCCGGGGACAACTGTAGTTGATTGGTAAATAGTAGTAAATAGTTATCAATAAGCAAAAAAAAAAAAAAATCTGTTTAAAAATTAAAAATTTATTACATTTTTTCTCCTTTAAAAATGAGATATTCAAAAGAAAGTGTGTGTTTTATTAACTTTTCATAATGAAAGACAGGAGAAATACCCAAAATCTAACAGACAATGGCACGAAATCGCATCTAACAATAACCGAACAAAAGTAGAATTGGACGTCTAAATAATACAATCAACGTTGGCCAACAACCGGTAAGTTTGAAAATTGTTCCACTGTAATTCTGGCTTATGTGTTTACTCCTCCGAATTTACGAACATAGTATATTAATATCAGCGTGTTAATATTTAATAATGTTCTCTGTAATTTAACTCCAAACGTTAACTACGGACAAAATTATACACATTGTTATTTCTACTAAAAAAATCTTTTTCTATATGATTTTTTTAAATAATATTTTGTCAGTAAATAAAATTTGGGAAAGAATGTTAATATTTATGAAATATATTTTGATTAATTTTTATTTAAATAATGTTTAATTCCATAACTCTGTATACAACCTATACACGGGAACATTCTACAATAGCTAACTTTTTTATTTAAGGAGATACAAACTTGGTTAAATGGACAAGTTTAAGTACCTTGCAATGCGCTTTTCGCGCAATAAATTATAAAACAAAAGAACATCGCGTTGCTAAGATACAAACATACCGATTACTTTTTTAAATTGAACATCCTGTATATTTTTATATTTTTAAGTTGCTCTGGTTGCCTGCAATAATTAATTATAAGACAATTTTTCTCTAAAACCGCTATGAAAAGAGTTTTGGAGAAAATAATTTTGCATTTCATTATAATTATAATAGTGGTAAATAAATTTAAATAATTTATAATACAATTCTTTTATTGTTATTGATGTGAGATGCATAAGACATATTGGTGCAGTCCGAAGGATTTTTTTAACTCCTTAACTAGCTATCCTAGAAAAAAATTGTTTTATAATTAATTATAGCACGTAACTAGAGCAACTTAAAAATATAAAAATATACAGGCTGTTCAATTTAACAAATTAATCGTTATGATTGTATCTCAGCAACGCGATGTTCTTTTGTTTTATAATTTATTGCGCGAAATGCGCATTGAAAGGTACTTAAACTTTGTCCATTTAACTAAGTTTGTATCTCTTTAAATAAAAAAGTTTGCTATTGTAGAATGTTCCCGTGAACAGGCTGTATTGTAATGTCATGAATAAAAATCACTTCATACCTATATTCGAAGTCGAATAATTCGAGGAAATCTCATGAAATTGAAAAAAGGATTTTTCTCGAAATTAACATTTATCACACCTGAAATAACAGACGTCTTGAGTAAATCATGAAAGAAATGTTTTTGGGGAAACGAATGGTATTCTGGGTTTTTAGGTGCATTTAAAGGAATCGCAAACATTTTTTTTTATTGTGATACATGTAATACTGGTCCCAGTTTATACATCACGACAAATAAATGATGAACAAATAGATTAATAATTTATTTTATGTATGTACGTTGGATGTAATAATTGAAAATTTCTGAATAAATTCTTTATTTTATGCTTAAAAATATATTTTCATATTTGAATTGCGCATGAAATTTTACGTTAGTCAATTAATATTGCATAATGGAATTTTTACTGCAAAAATTGTTTTTAAATGAATTCAAAGTGCAAATATTACGATCAAATTCACTATGTAAAATTAAAAGTGAATAGCGCTCGTGAAATGACGTATAATAATTAATAATTTACAATTTATATTTCAGCGTTTTTTAAAAATAAACATTTTTCAATAGTGTGAGGTTTCACTATTTATTGAAACTCCGTTTAACCTGATAAATTGATATTAATTGTTGCTTAGGGAAAATTGTTAGTAACCATTCAACCGTTGTTACTGGAATAAATAGAACAAATAACACACATTTATCATTAATACTTGGTAAACGCGCCTTATCGTATTTTAGTTGTGGAATGTCAGTTAATATATACGTAATTCCATACGGTAACTATAAATTGTTTTAGATCAACGAAGGATTGTTTATTTGTCTACGTGAATTCAAGACGAACTTAAACATGACGTCCATGGTATTGAAGTCTAGACTAAATTGCTTGAATTGTGTCTTAAAATAGTTTATTGAACTCTTTAAACTGAAATAATTAACGTAAATATTTTGTAAAACTGTCAATGTACTTAGGATATACAGGTCTGTCTGGAAGCCCAACCCCAACCCCAAAAAGAAATATTTTAGTTTATAGTAAAATTTGAAAATAACGTTAAATTCTCGAAAATAAAGGTTGTTTTGCGACGCGACGCATATTGAAACGGACGTAAGACCC
>JAFFZR010024906.1:0-10049 GCA_018397195.1 Lethrus apterus | reverse complement strand
TTAAGAATTTTAGGGTTGACACCCCTGCGGCTAGGGGGTTGAAGATATGGCGATCATTTCTTCGCCAAAAGTTGTCCCCCATCGATCTAAAGTTTACGTGTTTCAGCGATTTTAAGAAAAAAAATTAGTTTCTTAGATATTGAGGGTGTTTCGTTTTCCCGGGGACACCCTGTATATAAATGGAAAACATTTAACTTTAAGAAAGGTTATACAACGAAAGTTTTTGTCGACGAAACATTCTTGCGAGAAAGTGGAAGCAGGTGAGAAAAACGAACTAATTAATTGTGTAATCCGGCTTTGCATTTTAAATGTAGCAGTCGCAGTAACGGAGCTCAAACATTTATTATTCATTAATCGTAACAGATTTTTGTTTCGTGCAACGTCTGGAAAAAATACTGTAAGTATCAGCATATTTCTGAACTACATACCTTGATCATTTTCCTTTACCTTCACAAACAACTCACAAATCACCTCAAACAACAATTTCTTGCGCTGTTTGCACTTCACCGTCGACTGACTTAAAGCAAGCAGTCCAATTAGCATCAACACCTCTATAGGTACTGTCACCATCATACATTATACACAAGGATAACACTAATTCTGATCGAGTCGAACGATCGATGCGAGTACAGTACAGCATAAATCTGCAAATTCGAAACGCGAATGCGCCAAAATAATACATCTTAATAAATGATTCAAAACCTGTCGCCGGATAATGTGATTTGTCGTTTCCATTAGTAACATTTTTTAATTTACACCACGCCTCTGTACGAAGCAAAGAGCGTAATGTATTCGTTGCGCGGCGTCGGAAATATATCCTCATTTGGTCGTAATAAAAGGAAATTTGACAGGACGACAGTTCGAAATTAATTTAAATATCATCCTCGTACGCAAACGACCTTCGCGTATGAAACAACTTGAAAAGTAAAGCAAATTATTAAAATAATTTAAAATATTTCTAACCGACTATGAAAGAAAATTTGTTTAGAACTTCGCCTAATGTTCATATTACAAGAAACCGGTTACTATTTAATAAATAACTATTAATAGATATCACCATGCAAGTAAAAATTAATAGAACACAAAAACTTGCTCCGATATCAATTAGAAAGTTCATGTATCGCCGTTAAAGTTGAACAGTAAATCAATAAAATTTAAATAATGCAAATTATAATGCACAATTTAAATACCTAATAAAAACGGTCAATGTATGCTTGAGTTTATAATTCAAGATTTCGTTAAATATTTTTTTTAATTTGAACTGAAATAAATAATTTATGACTTAATAACTGAACTTAAAACATAACCCTTCAATGCAAATTTTTAAAAAAATGACGCACATTGCAAAACTGAATTCGGCTAATTTTATTATACTGGTTTTTAAGAGTGGAAGTTACTTTTTCGTCCATATTTCTATGTTTCTGAAAAGTCTTAAGTTTAGTCATTTTTGGTATTTTTAGCTGACAAAACTTAAGCTTGAGACTCCTCGCATCAATTGCAATCAATAATCCTGTAAACGTCTATATTACGAAGACAGGAAGATATTTTTACAATTATTGGAGCTCATGGTAGTTTACATTTTCTGTCAAATATACGCGATACACTATTGCCCCATCCGATACACAAGATGATGACTACGTTTGCATTGTTTTAATGAATAAATAAATAAATCTGGGACAAAACATCTCCAATCAATTATTTATTTCTCAATGTTAATAAGTAAAAAAAAAAACCTGACGAGTTTACTTTCACTTCGCTGTCGAAACACTTCACAATCTATTTAATTTATATAATAGTACATTATTTGACAATTTCTAAACAAATAAAACAGTCATATTAAAATAACATATAAAATATACAGAATAATAAATGTTCGTTTATGGTTGTACAATGCAGATCGCATTAATACATTACGCTTGATGCAATATTAATGGGTAATTTCACTTTTAATACAAGAAAACAGTAGTTGCAGACAAGCAGGAATTGATTTTACGTCGAGATCCGCACGAACTTCTCGGCGGCATGGAGTCATATTTAACAATTAAGGATGAGTTATCGCCTAACGCCGATAAATATTAACTAATTAATGTAATTCATCTTGTCGAATTCGGGAAAAACATTAATCCATTTGATAATGCCGGAATGCAAATTAGCATAATGGGTTCGTACAAACAAGCCCTTTTTATAACTTAAACTCGGCTAGTTTAAACACGCTCGCGGCAAGTCACTATTTAACGACGATAAATCGGTTTATCCGAAACGCAAACGTTCCGAAATAGTTGACGAGCTTTGATAAACATCTACTGAATATTTCATTGCGAGAAATTTGCTCGAATTTGCATGTTTAAGAGCGACTTGGAAGGAAATTTTCTAAGAAATTGAAAAATGATTACATGCCCGAGTTTTACTATCAAATGGGAGCAAAAGTCGATTTTTGAAGAAAATATTTCACTCTGATCTTAACAGTATTGTCCCTATGAAAATATATCTTTAGAAACACTAAATGAACTTGATTTTAAAAAAATGAGAGAAATAAGAAATCCAATAATAATAACAATAACAATAAGTTTATTGGTGTTAATATACAATATTAGTATTTACACAAGTCAAACATTACAATCAAAGAGGTTAAATGTCTCTGAAATCACTTAATATAAATTCTTCAAAATTATAATAGGCCTTAGATATTAAGAAATTTTTAATGGTCACTTTGAATTGTTTTTGAGGTAGATCTCTAATAGCAGTTGGCAGTGCATTGAAAAGTATAGTTGTTTAGTAGCATCTATGTATGAGAAAGGATATGGAGAATTTGACGAAGAAAACAGATGATAATAAAAAGATAATAAAAAACAAACGGACAATTTAATAAAGAAAATAGATAATAATCCAGAAGGAAATGAAAAACAAATGGTAGGTACGAGAAATGATTTATTTACTTTACAAGATGGTTTGACAAAGAAAATGGATTGTAATTACAATAATTTAGCAGGAAATAAAGAACAAGAAATGAAAAATTTACGAAAAGATTTTAATGTCTGGAAAATTTTGGAGTTAGAATAGAGCAACGCGTGATGGAACACCCCTTCTGTAGGAATAATTAAATTTCATTATTTTTTTTTTCATTAATTTCTTAACTTTCGCCAATATTTTCTTTAACTTCAGAATTTTCTTTCTTGGCCTCTTCATTGTTGGGAATTAAATTTTCGTTAATTACTCCATCTTCTTTAACTATTTTTTCTTCAATATTTTCTTTCTTCTCCCCATTTTTATTATTTATTTTGTTAATTTAGATTTTCCGTTATTCTATCTCAAAAAAAATTGAAGAAATATTAGTTAAAGAACATGGAGTAATTACAGAAAATTTAATTCACGACAATGAAGAGAACAAGAAAGAAAATTGTGAAGTTAAAGAAAATATCGGGGAAAGTGAAGAAATTAATGCAAAAAATAATGAATTTTAATTATTCCTACAGAAAGGGAGGAACAAAAAAGGAAAGTATAAAAGAAAGAATTCAACGAAAATTTTATTATTAAAAAATATGGGAAATAAAGAAACCATCAGTCGAAAATGTTTCAACTGGAAAGGATTAGAAATTTTCGGATACTTCTACAAGTTGAACTACGACCACCTGGAAAACAAGATGTGTAGAAGGATACGAAGAAATGTTTGGAAATGTTTTACTATATAAAAATTTCTTATGATGTCTTCGTGGGAAATGCTGCCTTATTCCCCATTGTAATTAAACCATAGGTCATGAAAAAAAAACCACAACAATATGTTTATCTCAAAACTTTTAAAACTTATTAAAACAATGTCAATTTCAAAACAATTTCTTAATGTTACATTAAGAAATTTTTAACACAGCTCGAAAGTAACATTTCCTTCTGTGTGTAAGGAATCAAATAAAAATAACATTAACTGGAACATGACCCCAATAATTTGGAGACTTCACGACTCATGATACAATTATTATTGACTTTTGCGACTGGATGGCACACTTTACGTTTTTTTTTATGAAATTGTCGATAATTCTGATTTATGTATATTATCCTAGTTTGCATTTCAATAATTAATGTTATGAAATCAATCACGTTTTCAATTTTCAGTCACGTTCCGCAATTTATATGATCTAACTTATAGGTAAAACAATTTGTGATGAATTATTATTGTTTATGTAAATATGTGCGCATGTAAACGTTTCTGGTCAATTAAAATATAAAGTCTTATTATTATGAATATTAACATTTCTAAATAAGCGTAAATTACTTATAAGAAACGAATCTCAAAATTATGAAATCAATCAAATTGAATATTTGAAAGTATAAATTTGTTCATTTGTTACAACTTTATGCAACACTGTTAACTAGGAATTCATAAAAATAAAGTTGTTTCACGTTTTATTTCATTTCAAATTGGTAAATAAAAACTGTTTTGGCATAAGTTATTATTACGCTAGTAAATTTAATAATAGTTCACCGAAAATAAAACGAGAATGTCGAAATTATGACCAATTTTCAACTATAAGAAATTCATGTCTGAATAATTTTGAGTGAATAACTCACTTACAATAGAACCAATAGTTCACCGAAAATAAAACGAGAATGTCGAAATTATGACCAATTTTCAACTATAAGAAATTCATGTCTGAATAATTTTGAGTAAATAACTCACTTACAATAGAATCAATATTTCTAAAAAGTTCGATTGAAATAACATTTTCTTGGATAAAATAAAATAATCATGACACAGTTGAATGCATAATACAAGTTTTTAATTATTTTTAAGAATAAATAGATTACATTAAATTGTTTATCATAATTTAAGTCAAATCAAATTAAATGTATGCTAGTTTTAATCCTTAGAATGAGAAAATTGAAGCTTCACTTTGCACCGATGATTTTTCACAACTTGGCCCATGGCTCAATTATTATTGTTTCTATATTACATTTCTGATTTTTTTCATACGTAAGATAATTAGTAGGTACCTACTCAATTTTTGTCGGAAAGATTTTCATTTATGAGTAGTGGTTGCTTGGCAATTAAACGAGACCAATTTTTCAAAGAAATTGGTTGAGTTTAATTGCCTTTAGCAATCATTGCGAATAAATTATAATCTTGCCAGACAAAACTTGAGTACGAATGATCTTTGGTTGGAGAATTAACCGAATGAATTATAACATTGACGTTTGTCAAAATGACATTTAATGTATTTTTAAAGTTGTCATGGTTACTAAGTCAATTGGTGCATTGTGATCTTCGTTTTAAAATTTCATTGGTCCACGTCATCATGAGGTTAGTTCTCATATATATTTTTGCCATCCTCATTCCCTCATTCCAGGATTCTCCTCGTTCCTTCAGACATTTTGTCACTACTTTGCCCCATAGTTTTCTCGGTCTGGCTATCGGTCTTTTTTGTGTTGATTTAGCTAGCCTTACACTTTTCGTCTAGCTTTTATCTTCCATTCTTATTAAGTGCCCAAACCACTTTAGGTCGTTTAGGTGGTTTTCAAAACTGGTTCTACATTGAGTTGTGCTCTAACTGACACGTTTCGTATTTTATCTCTTCGACCTCTAGGGTCTGTATTTTGCTCTTCATTTGATTATTTAATACTCAGCTTTCACACCCGTAGATCAGAATTTATATTTTTGTTTTCTTCGATATCTCTTTTTTTCTTATGTTGTTAAGGGCATAAAACAAGTTTGTTGTATTTTCTGTTGTTCATGTCTGCATCTTTTACCAAATATTTGAATGTTTCTATTTGCTCTATCTCTTTTCCGTCTACTCTCATAGTTATGTTCCCTTCATTCTTCCCAGTTGTCTTTACTTTGGGTGTTCATTTTCATATTTGTTATTTATAAAGCTGTATTCCAGATGTCTAAGTTCGTTTGTAATTCTTTTTTGTTCTTCGCGTAGATCATCAAGCCATCGGAAAAAGCGCATATTTCTGTATCTCACCTACAATTTCTTTGTTTTTCTCTTCGTTTCTTTTATAACATCGTCTAGAACTAAATTGAATAGGGCCGGACTCAGCACTCCTCCTTTTCTCAATCCTTCTTTGCTTACAAACATTTCTAATTTTAAGTTTCCTGTTCTCACATAGTTTCTTGTATCTTTGTACGAACTAGCAATAGATTTCCTTAGTTTATTACTAATTCATCTTTTTCTAAGGCTGTTGTTTATGTTTCAACATAAATATGTGATCCTGGACTCCTCTGCCTTTTCTGAAACCGCTTTGGGCTTCTTCTAACTGGGTTTCTGTTTTTAATCTTTTCTTTAGAATCTCTCATATATTTTAGTCATCGTACTCAGCAAAGTTATGCCCCTATAGTTATTACACTCTTTGTTTTTTCCTTTTTTATGCACGAGTAAGAGTATTCCTACTCCCCATTCTTCTGGCATCCTTTCGTCGTCCTAAATCTCGTTAAATAATTTCACTAATATTTTTATTACATTTTTATCTAGGTTCTTTACCTTCTCTGTTGTTATTCCATCGTGCCCAGCCGTCTTACCACGTTCGGTCTTTATTTCATCATTTACTATGTTATCTGTATTCCCTGTGTATTTTGTCATTTTCTTCTTCTATTTCGTTTCCTGAGTTAGTTTGTGTTGTATTAAGCATGTCTTCAGAATATTCTTTCATGCCATTATATTATTCTAGTTTTCTATTATTTTCCCTTCTTTAGTTTTGATGATTATTCTTTTATTTTGCCTACCTTTTCTTATTAAAACTATGTAAAATAACTTTTGATTTCCTTTGCTATCGTGTTCTATTTTGTGGCCAAATTCTTCCCAGGATTGTCGTTTCGCTATTTTAACCAATTCTTTGACTTTCCTGCTGTGTCCTTTGTACTTATTGTGATTCTCGGTGTTCTTATTATTATTAGTGCTTTTCCCTTGCCTGTTTTTCTGTTTTACCCCCATTTTTATTTCATCGTTTCACCATATAATTTGCTTTTTAGTTTTATTGATTTTAATACATTAACATGTTTCTTTTGCGGCTTTTATTATTATTTCCATAGGTCTTCTACGGGCATATTGTTTATAGTTTCTTTAACTTAATACATCTCTGTTTCTATTTCCTCTTCGTATAATTCTCATAGCTTGTATATTCTAATTACTTCATTCTTCACTTTGCTTTTGCTTGGACTTTTGACATTTTTTTTTTGCTATTTTATATTGGCTATTGTTATTTTTGACAAAACTAAATAGTGATCCGAATATATTTCAGGTCCCGTCTTGCTCTTATATCCTTTATTTCTTTCCTGAATTCTCGGTTGATTATTATATAGTCAGTTATTGATTTTTCTCCCTTATAATTTCTCTTGCATATTTATGTAAATAGTTGTTTTCGAAGAAAGTATTCGTTATTAGTTATTATTAGGTTATTTAACAAACAAAATTTAATTTCTTCGTCCATTATAACCGGAGGTTTCCCCATGTATACCTATTGTTTCACTGATTCATCGTCTTTTATTCCCACTCGCCCATTTAATCACCTAATAACAGCCTGCTTCTACTTTCTTCTGTTACTTCCGTCAGTTGTTCCCAAAATTCATCTTTTATTCTCACCTCCTCGTCTTCATTGGGTCCGTACGCTACTATTGTTATTTCCACGTCTTTATCAATTCCCAGGGGGTTCCAGGTGGTTTCTGACGTCATCATATAATTTTAGCATGGGATGACGTCAGAAACCACAGGTATGTTGCTGGTGACTGGTGACTTAACTCTAGAATAAACCCTCTGTTCTATCATCAAAATTCTCCCGTTTACTACAGTCCACTTCGTTTATATTTCATATTTTCTTTCTTTATGTGGCATTTTAAATATAATAAAATAAATGTTTATTATGTGTGATTCACGTTACAGTACAGAAATTTCTCTTTGTGCTTAAATAAATAGCTGTGCTTATTTAATAATTACATGCAAATGATTATTTAATGTTTCTTATCTATATAAATTATTAACGTATCAAATTAACGATGATTCATTTATAAATGCATTAAAGTGATCCATCTGCGGTGAGTGTGTAATATCACCAGATGAAACATGATCATTAACGCTTTCGGTTAAAACATTTATTAATAATGATAATGAGTAATTGATTTTCATAACATTTTGCTAAGCTGACTAATGTTTTAACTCGAATAATAAAAAAGTACAGTGAAATAAAGTAAGTACTCTGTCACCCCGAAATATCATAACCAACTGTTAAAAATCCAAGATGATTTAAGTCGTTATTGTAAAATTAGAAAATACAGAAAGGAGACGAATTTATTGAAGAAAATATTATATTTATTTTGGACGAGTAAGGTAACCATTTTTTGTACATATTTTACATATCTTAAATTTTTCAGATATAATATACAGCCTGTTAACGGGAACATTCTATAATAGCTAACTTTTTTATTTAAAGAGATACAAATTTGGTTAAATGAACAAAGTTTGAATACCTTGCAATTGTACCGCGCAATAAATTATAAAACAAAAGAACATCGCGTTGCTAAGATACAAGCAAGGTACTTAAATTTGTTCATTTAACAAAGTTTGTATCTCTTTAAATAAAAAAGTTAGCTATTATAGAATGTTCCCGTGAACAGGCTTATTATATAAAATAGATTTGGTAATCGAATATGTTCAATATGATTACAAATTATATTTGCTGTGGCGTGGTGGTCAATAGGGTGTAAATATTTTCTGCAAAAGGCATTTTTTGTGACTCAAAGGCGCCACGATTTTAATTCTTAATCAGCGACATCTTTGTTAAAAATCTGCTACTGCTGTTAAGTTGATGTTGATAAGCGTGAATTTTATAATGTGTTTTTTTTTAGGAGATTTCATACGAAAAGTTCGAATTTTATTGGATCATTCTATATAATCCTGTAGTCGTTTTCCAACTTACAAATTTCATCTTTCCTTTTGATCCATCCCATTAAATTATCTTTGAACTGTACTAACTTAAACCATTTACCTACGTCATTTCTGAATAATAAGTTTATATTCTGATGGATTGATCAAATATACATGAATATTAGACAGAAATGATGTGTAATATAGCAATTATGTTTTACATCGACCATATCACGTTATTCCCGGTATTATTATTGTACATTTCCAGTAAATCTTCCCTGTTATATACTTAATTACATTAGAGCAACGCAAACGTTAATATAGCCAGTACACAATTATTAAATTCGGGGCTGCGGTGAAGTAATTTAATTTTACGAGGAAATAATGAATGATCGTCGAAACAAGAACATACTCATTTTCGTTTTTATATTAAATTTTGCAATTGATTTTTATGAAAAAAATTATTTAGTACTTTAATGTTTCAAGCCAGAAACAAATGAAAATGTCTCAGATGAAAAGGTTTTAGATAAGGTGAATCGGAAGGAGAGGTAGATGATATCGAAGGAAAAGTAATCAGCAGGTTAAAGGAAGTGGAACTGCAGGAAAGACAAAGTAGGGTGAGGGAGAGCATGTAAATATATGGAAATACAGGTAAAAATACTATAGTATCTGAAAGGAGAGAAGAACTAAAGGATATTTTTAAGACATGTTATCCTTTCTTTGCTGATCGATGAACACATTGTTTTAAAAATAGTTTAATTTTATGCCCATCAATTTATACATTTTCCCTCCTTATTTCATGACATACCTGGGGTTCAATCAAACATATACGAAAAAGAATATGTACAATGCAAATTTTAAAAAAATTACAAATATTTTTAATTTATTTTACGTGATCTGCTTTAATAAATAATATAAAAATACCGGGTGTGACAACTATTTGGGGTCGGTCTATTACGTCTTACCTATTCACTTTATTAAAAAATGTTTCAAGTAAAAGTTGTTTGGAGTCAAGTACTCTACACCATAAAATTATTCTGAAATATACAGGGTGTTTAGTTTTGCCTGTACGTTTTACAACTTTGTTATTTTTAATAGAACACCCTGTATATCGTCGCATTTTCAGATTCCCCGGAACAAAATAGGGAAAGTTTGTACTCCAGACTCCATACTAAAATTGAACGGTTTTCGAGATATTCC
>JAFFZR010024905.1:1160-32405 GCA_018397195.1 Lethrus apterus | reverse complement strand
TACCAGTTTACATTTGAATTATAAAAATACTTGGATTTAAAACCCAAGAAAAATTCTATGAAAAAAAATTGAAAAACGGAAACATATTCTTAGAAATATCTCTTGCTTTCTTCAGGGAAACAAGAAATCTAACTAATATATAGTAACAAAATGTACTAAAATTATTTGAACAAATACAGATTTTTTTCTTCGTTTTATTCTAATATGCACACATTGGAAAACTGATTTAGCATTAAATATGTACGTAATTTACAAAAGACCTCAAGGCTACAAAATTTCTAATACCTAAGGGAAAATAAATTATTAAATAATTACAAGGTGACCTGAAACCTGATTAAAAATCGAAAATTAATTATATAAGTAATTCTCAATACTAAACAGAGAAAAAAATGTATACAATCCTGAAACATTTCAAAAGTAGAAATGTGCTTCAAATAATACAAAAAAATTAAAGAAAATTAAAGATATTCCATGAAAAGGGAAATAACAAATAATGCAAAAATTGAACTATACAAACCCAGTTAATACACATATATATTTATCATCGTTATTTTTACATTTTTTAATATAATCAGAAATTCCTTTTGGTATCGATATCTGTTATTTTGCAAGGAAATTTATGTATTTTTTCACCTACTTCTCACCAGGATTTTATAATGTTTAAATAAACTCAATTGTTTAGACACGTATACTTACACTTAATTCTAATTATACTAATTTTATTCATATGACTGTTGTTATTTAAACGTTATAGAATATTTAATGTGATCTACTTGATATAAGAGTAAAGAAATTTTGTCTTCGTTATGTGTTTCTTCATATTTTTTTCTCTACCATTTCTCACAACGTTTCTTGAAAAAAATGTTAATTGAACAACTCAAAAAATTTTAACTGAAGACTTATTCAGATGTGCTAATGGCATTAATGAATATTTTTATTGTATAATTATTTCGATTTTCCACATTGAAAAAATGTAATGTAGTGCCACCAAAAATTATGTGACTTCTCAACCTTATATTTGCCCTTGAAAGTGTGCAATAGGCTATGCAAAATATAAATATTTCTATCAGAGAAATTTTCGAAAAAACTTTTTTTTAAATTTTCTTAACTTAGGTAACTTGCAATTAATTGCATTATATTTTCTTTATAAATTTTCCAAAACATATATTAAAATCCGAATCCCTATTTAAATAGATATTATCTAAAATATTATATGTATACAAAAACTGCCAATATCCATACACATCCTATACCAGAAGTGGCCAATAAGTCGATCGCGATTTTTGGTCGATCTTGAAGCCATTTTTGGTCGATCGTGAAGCATTTTTTGTCGATCGTCCAGCATTACTTCTTTGTACACTACCTTTTGAATTTTAATTACGAAGCGAACCCAACCCATACACCCTCGAACTCGAATCTTTATACAAAATTTTTAAAAATTGTACTCTTTTGAATTTCAATTATGGAGAGAACCCAACCCCATACAACTCATATATCTTAGTAGGTGACGCGATATATTTTTAAGAAAAATAGTCGATCATATATACATAATATATATAATGAAGTTGGCCACCCCTGTCCTATACAATGTAAAATTTTCTTATGGAAAATAAAATTATTATTATTATTTTTACATATAGATACTGTCACCGATTTATTAGAAAGGACCTCTAAAGTTTGATTTAATTTTTGAATATTTTAATTACATATTATTATTATTATTTCTGAAGAAGCTTTCAGCTTTACAAGTTTATTGCCACCTTTAATTACAAACGGGAAATTCCAATTATATTTTAAATAGAAAAATTATAGTAAGAGTCACATAATATAAATAAAGATCGTAACAAATAGGTATATTTGAAATAGACAAAAATTATGAGGAATACTAAATAAAAATGGACATTAATGTAAAAATATATCATTTGAAAATAAAACAAGGTTCGATAAAACGTGTCGCAAAAAAAAAATAACCACAAAAGTCAACAAAAATGAACAGAAAATATACAAAGAAGATATTTTTATTTTAATTCTTTAATAATAATTCTGACATAACCATTTTTCCATTTAGTTTTCAGTTAAATTATGGTTCGTTGATTACCATTCAAGAATATTATTGAAAAAGTTCCGTGTAATCAATTTTTATGCTAATGTAATTGGCCTCAATATACGATTTTAATGGACATCTATCATTGATTTATTATCTAATGAGACGTTTAAGCTTTTGCTAATATCGAAAATTGGTGATAAAGCAAATGCCTTAATGTTACTTAATGAGTGATATTGTAGACTAATTTGGAAAATCAGAAAACGTATATTTAAAGTCGTTAGAGAAGCTAAAATTTGCTATTGTGTAACCCATGTGTAAAAATGTAAAAGTGAAACCAAGCATTAATTGCAATGATGAAGTGGATTCTATGAATTCAATGATTATCCATTACAAATACGTCAAAATGAAAATTTTTCATAAAATTTTCAATAAAATATCTGAAAACACAGAATAACAATATCAAGAATTATAGTGTTGTATACAACAATCCCTGGATTCAAAACTTGAACAAAAATAAAGGTTATAGATTTTATACAAAAAAATCTGTCGAAAACAAAACTCTAGAAGGAAACGGTGACAAAAGAGCCACTTTTCCAAATTTCATTATACGATATCAAAGGGCACGAAAATAATAGAGTCAACGGAGAAATTCCAAATCCCTTTATCATCCAACTTTCGCCTTTTCCTGCAATTAAAACTAAAGCCAGAACTGTGTACTTTGGTAATCAAGACTCAAAACTGTTTATTATGGCAACATAATGTAATTCGCGATTAAAAAAGTCTGGGAATTGAAGATATGGAGCCTCCTCTAAATAGGACATAGGAAAACAATAAAGTTTGATAAAAAAAAATATGAATTACAGAAATACGCCAAATAATAAATAATACTACCACCATTTTTAAATATTTTCTGTACGTTAAACTTTTAGGTTTAAAATAAAATATTATTGTTTATTGTTATACATTGTTTCTTTCCAGTAGTTATGTATGTTTAATATTTATTTGCAATATTTCGTTTTTTAGTTGTATTATTTATATGATTATTATTTTTTTTTTAAACATTATAAGTTTATTCTGCGGCTAAATATCTACATATTTCAACAATTAATAATATTCAAAAAAGTAATTTCCAATGTTTAATAATAAACAAAATCATTATTTATTAAATAATTTAATCATTTAATATTTATAAATTAATTGTTTTGTTAAAATAAAATAAATAAATATGCCGTAGGAAAGTCTTAAGGAATATTTATGTTGACAGAAAAACATCGACATAAAAATTAACAATTAATAAATTTATAAAGCAGATACCTTCGGCAATAAATAAACGGAAGCCGATGTTATATCCAAATAAAACGCGATTAACATATTATACGCATAAATACTCCTACACAAAGGCGTGCTGCTTTGAAAATAGTGACAAATTAAAAGATTTATGCGTTATTTGTTTTATCTCATTTTCGTTATGTTCAAATATAAATATGTCTTACTTCTCTGATGATTATTGTTTTTAAATGCCAGGCTCGTTTTTAAGTTAGTTTCTAATATGAAAATTATTTGTTATTTATATGTCGGTAACTTATGAAATGTTAAATTCATTAATTAACTATGGATATTTTCAAAACGTGTAATGTAAGAAACGCCATTGCATGGAAGATAATTTTTAACTATTTGAAGCATTTGAAGAGTTCTTAGAAATCTTTGAGTCATTTGCTATTTTTTACGTTTCATAATCAGAACGAGCATAAAATAGCAAACACATAAATTATAATGATACATATTTAATTTTTATTACATGGTGTTACATGAGTCTTGTATAAAAAATTAGTTTATATAATTTTCAAATTTATTATACAATTCAAAAATTTACAGTTTTATATTTTTTATGTTTGAACAGAATTGATTTCTTTCAATATAATGAATTTGCATGGATATTTATGTATCAATATGTAAAATATTGTTTAATGTTTAAAAATGACAAAAATAATACAGTAGTTTATTTTTCATCGACATTATTTTGCACAATGAAAATAAACGTATGGTTGTTATAGTTCCATTCCATTTTCATTAGGAATAAACACTTTATGAACATGCATCTTATTTCCAAACAAACAAAATCCATAAAATTGTTGTGAAACAAAAGATATGTAATGGTTATAATAGAGTGGAATAAGATTGTAAGGTGGGAGAAAAATTGAACAAATACCGTAGAAAAAAATCAGAAAGGAAGATACTAGTAGAAGTCACGATAAAGTAAAAAAAGAGGCTTATGATTCATTTGCATTTTTTGTAATTTTTCTTGTATAGAGCAGTGGTGGCGAACCTATGACCCGCGGGTCAGACACTGAACCACGAAGGCTTTTTAAATGACCCACGCGTTGATTTTAATAAACTTATTTTTTATGTCATAAAAGAGGAACAGACAAACGAAAATATTAAAAAACGTAAACGAAAACCTTTTTAGAGGATTTTAAAAGAGAGACCCAAAAAAATGGTTAACTGTTAAGTTTTCTGTTAACAAATTTTCGGTGTTTACAAATTATTGGGACCCTTTTAACCACCTGGGGGGGGGCACTGACTTAGTGACCCACTGGCTAATATTAAAAAAATAATGAACAAAATTTGACCCACTTCTCAAAAAGGTTCGCCATCACTGCTCTAATCTATAGATTCCTTGTTGATAAAACACCTGTATATATATAGGTACAATATATAAAATAATATTGCATCGTAAATAAATTACAAATGACACATGAATTGTTTAAGAACACAATGCGTGGTTTTAAACCTGTGGCCACTTTCTAGTACATCCGGGTACGTTGATACGGATATTTATAATAGATATGGTACCAGCACCACGAAGTCCTATAAGTGAAAGCTATGCATTTACGTCATTGGACTCTGTCATAATTTTTATCTGATTCGTAATACCCTCATATTTACAAATTACACCAAAATTTTTTACGATAATTTTTAATCTTGCAACATTTTATAATAATTATAAATTCTCATAAATAAATCACCCTCGAGTCTTAATATTTTACGACTTGAAATGCAGGAAGAATTCGATTTGTAAATTCACAGGCATCGATTCACTGATCTTTAATTTTAATTACAAACTGGGGAAAGAAACCCTTTAATTATCAACTTTAAGAAATGAATTCAAATATATACATGTTTAATTAGTATTAATTTTATAAAGGAAATTGGAGAAAAATTTGAATGAATCTTAATTTTCCCTTTATAATTAGTTAGTTCACACGTTTATATTGTTGTAATATTTTTTTGTGCAAAAATTGACATTAGACCTTGAGAAGGTTTGACAAATCCAATTTTCGATTACGGAGCGAACCCCACTCAATAATAAATTGTTGTGTTTTTTAGGCAATATAAAGTTTTGCAATTTCGATTTAAGGTTGAACCCAACAATAAACTCAATTTACAGATTCATGTCAATTTCCATAACTTTGAAATCATATTTTCCACAGTTTCTGTATTTACGGAAATTCTACAAAAGTTTTTTATGTAACATAATTTTCTCCCAAAAAAAAAAAAAAACCAATTAAATCTGTATAACAAGCTTTTTATTAGAGCAACTTATTAAATTCTATAGCGAATGCACACAAAATTTGGAATCTCGTCTGGAATTGAAAACTTTTACTGAGCTTTTTTTTTGTACGAAGATTTATTGAATTTAAAAATAAATTTTTGAGAAATACGTCTTTTAATTCTGGATTAATGGATAATTGTATAGGTACCCCCATGGGGGGAAGCAACAATATGGGAAATTTTCTGTGGCCTTTTTTTATGGAAAATAACACGATATTTAATGGTGGGTAAAGGGCAGAGAGATATAGAGGTAACTTTTTTGATTTGATAAAAAATTCTTCAGGCAAAGCAATTTTTTGTGAAAGTTGAAAAATTTTAAATTGAAAAAATTTTGACCATTTCAATTTTATTTCTGGTTTACGGTTTACGAACTGGATGCAAACACCAAGTGCTAAGTTAATTGCGGTCAATTTTAAATCATTTTTATAGTGTATGGAGTTGCCAATATTCATCATTACGAATCATATCATATCAATTTTAGGCTGGATTATGGGGTAAACTGGTTAATTGTATTTATTTCGCCTTTTGATAACAAATTTTCTGGGTTCTGGCTATTTTTTTTTTTTTTTTTGAATGATTTTTGATCCCAATTAGCTATTTAAGAAAAACGTTTCAATTTTATTGTTAGAAGAGGTAGTGTATTGGGGGTTAACTCTAGCTATAAATCAATTAAATGTATTTGACATTTTTTCTATCAACATACAATGATTTTTTTATGACCAAAACACGTAGTCTGACAATTCTTATATCAATAATGATAAAAATGATATTTTTTAGGTGTTGAAGGCGTTGGGTGTACCCTAACCCAATCCAATCTTCAAGTAACGAAAAATAAAATAAAATATTCTTCGTTCAATTTACAAATTGGCCAATTTTGATCGTGACTTATCCAAAGTCAATGTTATTAATAATTCAGTGCATATTACGTTGGAGAAAGTGATATCCTGATGCGTCATTAGGAAATTATCCAGAATTGCAGACTAAATGTGACCAAAAATAATTGAATCCGGGCTAGGACTTTACGAAAGCATTAAGTCCTCCACTCACAAAGCAGAAGTTCTTGTTAAAGAGTGGGGCTAACTTTCACATGTATATATAAAACCAACGGAAGATTTTAAGTCTATTACTTTTCATCAAGATATACAGTTGTGCGTACAGGATTTTATTAAAAATTAATACGATTTGTGAACTGGAAAACGTAATGTGTGAATAGTGACTTTGTGGGACATTTTGTGTTACGTGCAAATTTGGTTTATTATTATTGGATATATTTTAAGTAAGTAAAATAAATAAATCAAAAATTAATTAATTTTTGATTTAAATTTTGAAAAATTGAAGATTTAAAAATTTAAAAATTAGTGCCCAATTTTAGACATCGCTATAGGCATTTCATCTCTGTGTAAGATGTGTATTGAGCACACAGTAGAAGTAAAGTAAGTTAGTGTGTCAATGGACTCTTAAGCGCAAGCATAATTGTCAATGGCATCAATATTTATCTAGTCCAGGTGGTAATTATTAAATTTTTATCTTTTATTTCATACTGATAATAAAAAAAAAATTAATTTAATATTTTTGATTTTATTTTATTTATAATTAATAAATAATAACAAAATTAACACATTAAATTAAATTACATCAGAAATTAAAATTAATTTTTAACTTCATTTCAATTGTTTTAAGTTTTTAAAATTGAATTTTATTTTTTATTTATCGTAAATAATTTAATTCAAACTGTGTATCAATAAATTATTTTTTTATTTACAAAATAGATCAAAATATTTACGAACATTTTTTTAAAATAAATTCGTTTATATAAATATTTCTTTCTTAGACAATTTTGTAATGAATTCTAAAATTCAATAAGATGAATCCGGATGTTTACTATTAATTTTTAGAAAAACACGAAATAAAAGCATTGACATGATTAATCACATTTTTGGTTTTACTAAAATAATAAATGTTACTAAATTTTTTTATTCTTGGTTGTAATAGCTAATAAATAAATAAATAAATAAAAAAATTCTAGATAGGATTGAATTATATATTTATATTCATTTTTGCAAGGTTAAGGCCTTAAAGATGTCGCTTACGTAGACGAAACGACACGGAAGCCACGATTCCATCCAAATTAAGTGAATACCGTGGAAGCCTTCAGGTTTCATTGTCAATTTAAACATAATTACAATTGGAAATAAAAGACAAATCAAATTGTTGATAAGCATTTTTTAAATTTAATAATTAATTCAATTCTATAGCTCAATAAAAAAATCATTTTAGTTTATTTTTTTTTTTATATAAAAATGTTTTTATGTTATGATTCTCATGAATTAAAACAAAACGTTAACGGTGTTTTATGGTTTATTTAATATTCAGTTTATAAAATGAGGAAAAAAAACGTTAATTTCTAATAAATGGAACAATTATTTAAACAGTTGCATTGCTTCAATTAATTTATTTAATTACATATACGAAACGGCATTATTTGTGTCGACTACGTTTTTACAATTTGACAATTTATAGAAACAATGGAATAATTTGTTATGGTTGTGAGTGGACACAATGGGAATGAGAAACCTAGATTTCTAATCTAAAATTTCTAAAAGTAAAAGTAAATTTTGTTGTAATTTCGTGATTTTTCTCAAGGCCAAACACATTGATAAAAGTAAACATTTTTGACAAATATTTAAAATGAAAAAAATTTGGTCCTTATTAAGAGAAAGCCAATTTTTAGTGACCGTTATTGGCCATATGGTGTAGGGTGTTAGTAAGGGTGAAAGTGGGTCTCGTAACTTCCTTTGGGGAGTAAAACATGCAATTGTGAATTTTTAAGGCTTAACGCATTTGTAGAGCAAATTAGATGAGTTGATGCAATCGTATGCAGTACACTGAACTTGTTTGAGTGTGTTAGTAGGTCACAGTCTGTCAAGTGTAGAAAGGGTATCTCTCTCTCGATTACCTTGTCCAAGTGCTTTCATTTCTTTCATTTTAGGATTGCGAGCCAATACCATGACGAGAACTTTACGACTTTTCACATTAGGAATCCTGGTTATTTTATTACAAGTAAGTTTTAATTTACATTGTAAAACACAAAGTTACATATTTTATTTCAGGAAAGTTTATGTGAAGCGCCTTTAACAGACTCAGCGTCTTTGCCTTTGGAACACAGGGCTGTTTATGGACCGCCGTTATCCGGGCCTGGATATGTACCCCCTAGTTTATTACAAGGACAAACTGGCGAAGATCCTTGGCCATCAACACCTGATATGCCTCAAATTAAACGCCTTCAAGTACAATGTGAAAAATCGCACATGCGTGTCAACATCGAATTTGACAGGCCGTTCTATGGGATGATATTTTCAAAAGGATTTTATAGCGATAACAGCTGTGTTCATTTAAAAGCCGGTAGTGGACATTTAAGTGCAACTTTTGACATCTTTTTAAATAGTTGTGGAATGACTTCGTCTGCCAATCATAACACCGCCAACTATGCCGGATCAACCCCTAGCGGAAGTTACGTTGAAAACACCATAATAATCCAATACGATCCATACGTACAAGAAGTTTGGGATCAAGCCAGGAAATTACGTTGCACTTGGTATGACTTTTATGAAAAGTCCGTAACGTTCCGTCCATTCCAAGTTGATATGTTAAACGCAGTTACTGCCAATTTCTTGGGAGATAATTTGCAATGTTGGATGCAAATACAAGTCGGTAAAGGACCTTGGGCTTCGGAAGTATCCGGAATTGTCAAAATTGGTCAAACTATGACTATGGTTTTGGCCATAAAAGATGATGAAAATAAATTTGATATGTTAGTACGTAATTGTGTTGCTCACGATGGAAAACGCGCACCAATTAAATTAGTTGATCAATATGGTTGCGTGGTGAGACCAAAAATAATGAGTAAATTCCAAAAAATTAAGAAATTTGGACCATCGGCTTCTGTTGTGTCTTTCGCATATTTCCAAGCGTTCAAATTCCCTGATTCGATGAACGTGCACTTTCAATGCGTCATCCAAGTTTGCAGATACAATTGCCCTGAACCGAAATGTGGTGGGCATGTTTTGGGTTTAGGAGGGGAGTACATACCAGCAGCGTTGGGCAATGGTATTAGTGAATTTGGTGAACATGCTGAATACGGGGCTCAAATTTATGGCGTGCCTCCGGCTTATCCAGATCCTAGACATCCTTCAGGACCTGCTGGTGCTTATTCTGAAAATAATGCTGATGTTGTGCCAGCTCCGCAAGCGCAAACGTCTTCGTCTTCTACGTCAAATCCACCAAATCCATCGTCACCTGCGCCACAATCTCCACCACAAACTGGTAATGAAATTCCAAATTTACCACCGCCACCACTACCAGGACATAATATTTACAATACGGTTAAAAGGAAGGATGAGTTTGAAGAAACTTTGGCTACTTTGGGTGGACGTCCAAGATCGGTGGAGAATTTACCAGCTCAACTTCAAGGAGCTAGAAAAAGACGTAGTCCTGAAGTCATGAATTTCGTTGTAAGTCATGTTTACAAAAGGGAAGCGCAAGAAATGACGGATGTCAACACCAGTCGAATTATCCAAGTAGTTGCTCCTGGAGATGTTAATTTTGCATTGAATTCCCCATCAAGTAATGAAACAGTCGTCATCCAATCAGCTTCAGATCCAGAAACTATTTGTATGTCAGTGCCGAGTTTTGTGGCCGGGTTAGTTATGTTATTGTTGGTTTTAATAGTAGCCAGTTTGGTGGCAGCTTTCTTGTTTGTTAGAGTTCGAGCTATTGATCGAAAGGGTACAACCACCACATTTGTTGGTGCAAGAGGATACGACAATTCAGAGTTTGTTAAAGTGGCCAATTGACATTAAACTTTAAACTCTTAGGTGTATTTTCCAAAGATGTTCAGGTTAAGAAAGTGATTTGAGTGTTGCACTCCCACGAAAATCCATCGATCCAAATAACCCTATTTATATTTATTTCTTATCAATTATTTATGTTTAAATCTTCAGCAACAATCGAAAAGTTATTTATTTATTTATTTTGCAATCGTGACCCAAAAACGATCCCAGCCATGGAAGAACAGCAGCTAGTCTTTTAGATAGAATTGTTTAACATCAATATATGTATGAATACTCAAAAAATAAATTTTTTAAATTATTCCAATCTTACAAGTTGCTTTCATTTAAAACGCGCAGGTGTTTGAAGCATTTGCTATACAAACAAATTAAAAATATGTTAATAAAGTAGTTCATATTTTTTTGGTTTTATTTATACCTTTCATTTCAATTTATTCAAATTTTATTTATTTGTGAATTTTTTTAATCAACTAGGATAAATTTAACGTTATGTAATTGCGTTAAATTGCTTATAAAAAATTGTTTTATTATAAAAGATAAGGGCCTTTTTGGGGTCGTGTTGTTTTGTAAACAAGGATATTGTAGTATGACTTGAGCGTCGGTGTCTGAGCACAGCGTCGTCATGGTAACACGGCTGTGTCAAGCGAATAGCCGATCCATGTCATTAGAATATGATATTGTTGATAGAAACAACGTAATGAGTTTGTATCCAGGTGTTGCTAAAATCCCCAGGACTTACAAAATCTACACAAATGAGACTTAATATTTTATAAGGATTAATTTTATGTATACTTTAACACGTAATCCTGTACAATCCACCAAAGTCACATTTTCTAATAAAATTTATTTTATTTTTTATTTTAGGTAATAAAATGTTATACGAGAACTTAAACAAGGCTATTTTCTATTTTCAAAACCATCAATTATAATTTAGATTCATTTATTCTCTTTCTTCCATTCTATTACACCGTATGTTGGAATCATTTATTTTCGTTACGCCATTATCATGCCACAATTTTCTCGAACCAACTTTAACTTTCATAAGATTGTGTTTTATACAATACATTAATAATAAAAAATACAAATTAAAATATAACAAAAAATTAATAGAAGTAATTCATTAATAACGATGTGGAGGAGGCTTTAAATATTTTGAAATTTTGATGGGGAAAATTTATCGACGAATTTCATTTATGTCTCTTGTTTAATAAACAAATTATACATAAAAAATAACATTTTTATTTATATGACACGTCCACACTTTTTTTTAAACAAAATATACATGACTGTGTTCGCAAATTGGCTGCAGCAAATTGTGACTACAGTACGTACTCCCAGTATGTGTTGTTCCTTTATACTTATCTTTTATTCGTAAACAAGCAACAAGTAAAAAAACGTGAAATGTAATAAAATATATTTGTTACGACACACAAATATATAAAATATATAGAAATGTGTTTCGTTAGCTTCCGATTAATCAAATATTAATAATGATTTAAAATAGGCTTCTTTTCCTTATATAGGACTGTCGGAAAGAATTAAAAACATGTTAAAACCATATAACATTATATAATTAAATTTTAAATAAATTTAGTACACAATTAAAAAACATGCGTAATTCCCAAAGATAAATAACACATGTTATTTATAAAATTTTATTTTATTTGTATATATTTTTCGATATTTTGCAAAGTTTGATGAATGAGGTTTTTTAATTTCAATTGAAATATTATGAAGTTGATTTTATTTAATTTTTACATAAATCACAATTTATTCAATTTATTAACAAAGTGTGAAGCGTGTGAAACATTAATACAAAAACGAACTTGTAGCAGATATTACTTATAATCCAATCAAAACTGCAATTAAAGTGGAGAATAGTGGGGGTGGTGTATTGGGGTGGTGCGTCGTGACGCTTTTTGGATCAGTGGCGGCTAACGCCGTTAGAAGAGTACACGTGCAATGTTGCAGAAGGTGATTTTTCTAACACTTCTCGGCTTTACATGCGCATACCTCAATGTTTTTATTACACAAGACGAAGTTATGAAATTACTTGGTAAGGATTTATTTTTTAAATTTAATTAAGGAACTAGTTTCTTAAACAGTTAAGTTACATTGTAGTTTTCTATGCTAATGACCTTTAGAACAAGATCATTTTTAACATTGTGCAATGATTTAAAATAATAAATTGAAATTGTTTTTCAAATTTGAAATTAGAATAATTTTTTGAACTAGAGAAATCCATGTTTCCAAATTATCCTTAAATATTAACCAGTCAGTCCCTATTTATCAAATTCCTATTTACCAAGTGAAAATGACATTTTTAATTGCCCCATTACGTTTGCAAATTGACATATAAAAATCCTACTTGACTGGCGATTAAACTTCCAAGCTTTAGAACTGTGAAAATTACTCGCGTAAAGGACATTTCAATTTAAAACCAAAGAAAGAAAAACAAAAGCAAGTGAGCTTAAACACAAAGTTATATTAGTCCTTTATTGGCGAAAAAAAATTGTGTCGCATTTTTCATTTAAATTAAAAGTGTCAAATTCAGATATTGCTGCAAAATCAATAACAATCTCGCCTCTATTTAACTTTTTAACAATTTAAATTAATTACATTCGCCGACGATCAACACAAATGAATTTAAATTTACTCCATGCAAGTTTATAATTATATTCGTTTTAGACAGGTACAATTTATCTTATTATGCAAAATAATTTCAAAATATACAATTATATGTAGTTCTATGGCTTTCAAGCCCGTCAAGTCAGTAGAATATAAATTAAGAAGAAAATAAATATTTAAAGTAAAAAGAAATATAAAAGATTTTTGTTTGTTTTAGGTATAAACGCTGAATTATTTTATGTAAGGGAAGGTGTGGTTAATACTTATGCCCTTAATTTTATCGTTATGATACCTGCGAACATATCCGATTTGCAATTTTCTTGGCAAAGTCTTACGAAACATCCGGTAAGTAGTTCATCATCACGTAACGTATTAAAAGAAAATTCGATTAATAAAAATGTATAAGAGTAATAGACATAGGTGTATTTCAAAATGATTGGATTTCAACAATTTCGCAATATATTTTGTATTAATATTTTTATTGTTTAATAAGTTTAATAAATTTGATTTCTTCTAACGTATAATGACATTTAATTCAATTTACTAGAAATGTTGCATGTTTATAAGTGGAGGGAAATATTGAAGGAAAAATGTTATTGATGTATGCTTATTACTATCGATTTACTGGTTAGTTTGCTTTAGTAGTCTCGAACATTTCCGACTGGGGGATATATCGGAAATGAAAATTTTAAAGAGAATATTTACAAATGTATTGTGAAGTTGAAATAAATGGATTCAAAGAAGGGACTGTTAAAAAGGGGAATGAGATTTGTTGGAATTTAACGTCGGGTATATCTCAAAGAATCATTCACTTCAATGCTTACCAATTAAGTAATACACAACAATCGCAAATACACATATACTCAAAATATAAAATGAAAATTTCAGATACGGTTGAGTGCATTCAGTTCCAATTATGTGATATTGGTTACCATGGGTTACCAGGACGATTATATATAAAACGGGCTACGTTTATTACCATTTACCAACACTTCAAATAGTTTAAGTTTCATTAAATTAACATTAAAATATCAACACGTCAATTAATGATTGTAATTACATATAAAAATTGATTTTAAATTCCTAAATTTAGTAAATTTCTACTCGGGAATTAAAAAAAAAAAAACAAATTGTATACATATAGTACCAAACATATATTTTTAAATAATAATAACCGAAAATTTCTTTTAAATAGCACGTTATGATATCTCATTTCAAGCATCCCAAACTTTGAGAAAGAAATACTCATCCAGAACAAAATGATTAGAACTAAACAATTTATGGTGCAAACTTTTGTTGCTACTTTTCCTTTGAAACGACAAATAAAATAAAAATACAATAAAAAAAAACAGATTTTGTGTTACACGTTTTCAGTCTTCTTCTCTTCATTTTTCTCAACTTCAAAACTAAATCATTTGTTCTTTGTTTTTGTCTTAAACAACTGCATAAGCTTTTATTTCCTATTATAATTTTATCAGTAATTTTGTCTGCGTTTTCTCCACCATAAATTGATCTTCAATATTTGTATGTATGGAAGGATGTATTTGGACATTTAAAGATGAAGGAAATCAGAAAATTTAGATTCATAATAAAAATGATGAAAAAATGAACGTCTGGGTAACTGGAATGCAAGAAATGCTTTCCTCTACATTTTATACCAAACAATTTTTCCTATTCACTAAATGTTGTATATCTTAGAAAGTTTAAAAGTTCACATTAAAATTCTGCAGATAATAATTTGAAATGAGATAAAATTAATGATTTAATTTAATTTTTGAAATATTGAAAAATTCGTTCAATTCCATGTTTATTCCAAATTTCAATAATTCTTAAACTTGTAAAATATTAAAAAAAATTAAATGAATAACAAAATTTCAGTTCATCTTCTTGGATATATTCTAGTGTTTTCTTATAAATGTTATTTTAGGGTGAGAAATGTATAGTATCGAATTTACAACCTTTGAGGAATTTAATTTGGGTGGTTGGAAAGAATCCAATTCCTTTCGTATTATATTTTCAAGCCTTTGGTGTTTTATTAAATGTAAAGGATTAATACTTGAAACGTTGTGTTTGTTTTAAATTTAAAAACTTAATGAATCGATGAACCGACCGAATTCAATTATTATTTTCATTGTGTGTGCACAGATCCACGTTACAAAGTTTATCGAAGCATTAAATTCGTTACACAAATTTTACTGTGCAGAAACTTCCTCATAAGTCAACATATTATACACACAACTATATATTATATAAAGTTGTATATAATGATGTATTTAGGGAAATTCTTATCGAAACGAGTTTCTTGTTTCATATTTATTTACATTTTAGTTTGATATTCTTGTTTAGTTACTCTCTGTGGAACGTAAATTGATCTAGCGGTTATTATTTTTATTGAATTCACTTTTCTATTTTCTGAATTTATAAACAATACAATTATATTAGGAAAATGTAGCCATAACAAATTCAGAAAAATATTAATAAAATTATCAATTAAAAAATTTAAAAAACTTAAAATCATTGACGAAAAAATAAATTTAAATATGCATTTACAATCAAAATTTGTTAAATAGCCAGTTAAAAATATTAAATTGTTTATTGTATAAAATATAAGGAAAAATCAAATCCATATTTATTGTGTAATAAAAACTGAAGAAAAATCAAAAACACTATATAAATCGTACGAAATCTCGCAGAAAGGTTTTCGTTTTTCAGGATGCCTCTTGGCATTAACTCTGTTTAAATACACCATTTCAGGATCTCTTTCGACGGAAATTGCTACCATCAATTTCACTTCTTAAACTTGATCTCATATAAAAATAATTAACGAGGAATTAAACACTTTTCAAATTAATTAATATTTTTTTAAATATTTATTTTTCAAAGATTTATTCAGAATAATTTCGCCCCTACAATTTAATAGTTAAATTATGATGCCTATTTCACAAATTTCAAGTTATTTTTGACAATTGACTTGGGTTTTGACTTGAATATTGAAAAGGAGGAAAAAATCAAAACAACAGACCAATAAAAGAAGAAAATCTTTTCTAAATGGGTATTAATAGCGACACAACAAAATAAAACATGGACCGAAGAAATAGGAAAAATGAACATGAACATAAATACTAATAAATGGTGATTAATAACGGCAAAATATGTCAAGAGATAAGAAATGGGAAGTATTTATCAGATAAGAAGATAAATCTTGAAATAAACAAAAACAAACGAAGCATGAAAAATGATAGCAACCAAAATGAATATAACAACAAAAAAAAACAATAAAATAGAAATGAAAATTGTATTTAAAACGCTTTCTGTTTTATTGACAGATTTGGTTTCACAAAAGGGGGTGTAGATAGAACTTCAAGACAAATCTCTGACACTTCAGTGACAGCGAACAATTTTAATTGAATGTCTGGCATACCAAACGTCACTTCCAATCGATTTATACATCTATTGACATCGCGTGTTAACGTTTACTTAGTATGTAACGATGTTTTCTCTAGCTGATGCATTAAATTATTAAAAATATGAAATATCGATTATGTGTACTGAAAGTCATTTTATTATAATTCAAACGGCAAACGTTTAATTTTGAATATTGTGTTGCGCCTGAATAATTTAATTCAAATTCAATTAAAATTTAATCGAACAATGTTTATAAGTAGTTTGTGTGCAAAATAAATTATTGTTATTTCAGCTACCGTATGTTTTATCAATAAACTATGATAGTCAAGGTGTAATGTTGCCACCCCAAATGAATATTTCATCAACTGGTGTAATCCCAACATCTGTGCAGACGTTTAGGTTGACAGACCGTAAGAATTTTCTCATTGGTTCTACAAATAATTCCGTTTTAGGGTGAAACTAGTCTGCACTGGCTTACAAAGCGCTGAAGTGCAAGTTCAATTGCAGTTAAACGTCAGCACGCACAACAAATTACATAACGAGACATCGCTCAACTTCCGCAGGAATAAAATATGTTTGAAAGGTTCGTAACACAAAAATACAAAATTTAAACATTAAACCGAATTCGATTTCCAATCAAATTTTAAAATTTCAATTTTTGCTCAAAACGAATAATCTGAATCTGAAGGGGAAATACAACTTCTTTCATTAATTTTTTCGTTTACATTGTTTTTTTCGTATTAAAATACGTTGATAAATAATATACCCATAACAAAAAATTTCATGGTCGATTCCAATGGGGATCAAATCCTGTAAGAGAAAGCAATGAATTTATATGATTATGTATTCCATGACGTATTCCATTATGTAACATACTGGAATATTTAAAATAATGGGTTGGTATGTTGATTCAAACCCCGGATTCTAGGAAAAATGTGATTACAAGAGGGAGATTTGTGACCGGAAATTAAAAAATTTTAAAAATGTAAAATATCAATAACCAATACTGGAAAAAAGATAAATGAATATTTTTGTGTGTATATTTTGTCTAAATTTATATGTATATATACAGGGTTATTCTGAAATGAGTCCTACTATTTCTACAGGTGATAGCTGACCTTAACCCAAACCCAAATCCGCAAAAACGGCGGTTCTATCTTCATGTAATTTTTTTGTATGGACATTCGGTTCTAAGTACGGTCCGGTGTCAATTTCAACATGTATCGCGTTGAAAATCAACTTCAACTCCCTTTTCCAACCATTATTGTCGATAATTCAGCATTATTTTCATGTTTTACACAAAACTAAAAAAAAAAAATTTCTGGCACATCCTTTAACATATGACCGTCGTTTTTGGGTTGGGTTGGTCAGCTATTACTTGTTAAAATAGTGGGACTTATTTTAGAATGATCCTTTATATTTATTAAAAAATTTTAATTTCAGGAAGTATAGATGCGGATTCATTAGCTAAACAAACTAATTCATTGTATGTTGGAGTAGCTTGTGCCATAGCTTTGATTACAGTAATTGTGATCACGACATCGGCTGTTTGCATCAAAACCAAGAAAATGCACTCCCAAGAGCCTCAGTAAGTAATCTTATTAATTTACTCGAGGGGAATTTGTTTATGGAAATAACAAAATTTTAAATAAAAAATATATTTGCAGTTATATGAGTGCTATGTATGACAGCAATCAACACGTTTTTGTCCGTTTGGGATCTACAATTGGTCGTACTCCTAGTGCTGGCAGTGGTAGTTATGCAACAATAGCCAGTATACACAAAAGCCCACCTTCACCTTCTCCCTATGCAACCAGTGATGCTCTTCGAGTTTCATATTATGCATCATCTCAAGTCATTCTGTTATCACAGGTATATTTACATTAAATTTTATAAATGTCGTGAGCAACCAGTAAAAAACGTGAAATGTAATAAAATATATTTATTACGAGGCACATATATATTAATATTTTGTTAAATTGTTTTAATATTAAATTTAAAGATGCTTGAAATAATTCGACTCACAAATAGAAGACAAGATAAATTTTACACTAAAATAATTTATTTTTATTTATAAAATTGATAATTTAAAATAAAATAATTTATTTTTATTTAAATAAATTGATTTATTTTCTAAATGTTACATTACATATTTTTTTGACGTTATTTGTTTTAAATATAGTTCACAATTCACCCCAGAATTCTTAATAAATTAATTGACTTTTAAATTTGTAATAATTAAATTAAATTATTTTTTAATTGAATCCAAATTTTTTCACAATTTTAATTGTATATACAATTATTTCATCATAATCATTGTGATAATTTTTAATTCCAATTGTTTCCAGTTTCCTCAATTTATTGACTAAAACAATATATAAATAACAATTGTTTAATTCTATTTATTTTTTGTACATTTTTTGCAATTTATTTCAATTTTAAGGAATTGGATTTATTTCATTTTTAATTTCAACCTTTCAATGTGTTTGTAATAGAAATCCTCTTTGTAAAAGTCTATTAATAGGGTTCGTCCCTAACGCTTGAAATTGATTCGGCACTTTGATTGAACTAACTGTAGATTAAGGGACTAAAATACGCCTTGGGTTATGCGAAAAAGAGATAAGCTTCAAGGCATAGGGGGGCAAGTAAAGGAGATACAAGATGAGATGCCTAAAGTAAATAGTGTTGAGTCCATTCTCATGGGATTAAGCGGCTTAGTCATGCCTTAAAGCACAATTTATATCCACGGGGGTTAATTTAAAAACGTATATTTTTTTATAGTTTATAAAGCGACATCTATGATTGAATACTTGAATTATTGTAGATGCCGCTACAGGATCCTTACTTATGCGATCCTACCGATCGATTGCGAACTTTATCGGTGTTACGGTCACTTATAAGCTTAGAAGAACTGACACAAGAGGGCACGTTTGGTCAGATATATCGCGGCAAATTTGGGTCGAAAGATTGGGTTTTAGTGAAAACTGTGACGGGTAAAAATACGATAAAAAAAGTCACGATTTTCAATTTTTTTTTTGTAGAAGCGGCTTCAAAGTTACAAATTTCGTTATTTTTAACTGAAGGGACTGTCATGTTTGGTATGATGCATAAAAATATCTTACCCATATTGGCTGTTAACATTGACAACAGTAGGAGACCTTTGTTAGTATTTCCTTATGTCAATAGGGGAAATCTTAAAAGGTAATTTCAGCAAAAAAAATTTTTTGCAGAATTTTATAGAGTTTTGCTTTGAGAATAAAAGCATTAAACATTTTACGATTTTACCCTTTCAGGTTTTTAATAAAATGCCGTCAAAGGGACGATGAACAATACACACTATCGACACGGAATTTAGTGGAAATTGCTATACAAATAATTTTGGGGGTTATGTACCTACATTCCCAATGTATTTGTTACAAAGATTTAGCAACTAGAAACTGTGTGTAAGTTTTGTTTATTTTTCAAAATAAAAACTAAACACTTTTTTAAATAGAATTAATGATAATTTGCAAATAAAAATAACAGACAGCGCTCTATCAAGGGATTTATTCCCAGATGATTATTGTTGTTTATATGACAATGAAAATCGACCAATAAAATGGTTGTCTTTGGAAAGTCTTCAATATAGGAAATTTTCCGGATCATCAGATGTGGTAAGTAATTTTTTTAAAAAATTTAATTTATAAAAAAATTTTAAGTGGTCGTTTGGGGTTCTTCTGTGGGAATTAACAACATTCGCTCGACAACCATACCCAGAGGTAGATTTTTTCGAAATGCCTAATTTTTTAGAAAATGGGTATAGATTGCAACAACCGATTGGATGTCCAGATGAATTGTAAGTAATTCATCATTAAAATAATTTTCTAAAAATTTTATTTTTAGATTTGCTGTGATGAATTGTTGTTGGTTGCAAAATCCTTTAGAAAGACCATCGTTTGCTCAACTTTTCGCATATTTACAAGACTTTCATTTAGCTTTAGGAAAATATATTTAATTTCGTTCAATGCGAAAAACACCAATTTGGGTCCAATATTATTTTCAAAAAGCCAAAGATAAGTCAATTAAATTCATTTTAACAAGCAACGAACTTTAAACTATTTTTATACAAACAGAAAAATTTATTTATTTGATAAATATATGATATATATATACAGAATGAAAGCTTTAATATTGTTAATTTTTACGGATAATACAGGGTTTTTGTTTAAATAAAAACAAAAATTTATTTGAAATCAAAAATTGTATACGTATATGTTTAAATCGGATAAACTGCGTTATTTTAAATAAATATTTTTGTAAAAAAATTGTATAATTATAATTTGGTGATTTAAATACAATTAATTATAATTTACGGGGTACAAATTACAGTGGGAAGGGATTAATAAAAATATTAACATATTTTGTTTCAAACTTGTTTCAAACAAATTCATAAAAAATGTAACTTGATGTTGCGTATTCGTTGTTTCATAAATGTGAATTATTTTATTGAAAGGGGTATCTGTGTTAATCGATGTTAATATATAAAAATGAGGGAACAAAAATTTAAAATATAAATATTTTAATAAACGTGTTTTAAAAATTATTTTATTAAAGTCGATCGAATGTTTAGACATTTTTTTGCAATTTTATTATTATTATTAATATGAGGGTTTAAATTAAATTTAAATGTAAATCGGTGGTGAATATATATTTTTGATTGTGTAATTTTTATGTAACGTGTTTTGTTGATTTATGTGAAACGGAAAATTGAACTAAGAATGTTGGTTGATGACTCATTATGTCTTAATTGTCGTAAAAACGTAAATTACATTTTTTAATAGCAATTGGTGTCTAAATGTTAAAATATAGATGTTCCTTAATATATTTACATAGATGTTTATATTTATAGATTTTTTTTTACAAAACAAATATATGTATATGGAGATAATAAATATATAAAATATGTAAAAATGTTTCTTTGTTGTTTAAAAACGTCTTTCAATCATGTTTTACGTATTCAAAAGAAAGGTATAAGGACCACCCCTAGATAAGATCCCTCGTAAGTTAGTAAAAGTTTCAGTTTCTTGTGTATAGTCTAGAGAACATGTTTTAGAAAATGTAGTGGTCACTAATTTTGAAAGTGTTAGTAGTTATTACGAACAAAAGCAGCATTGCCAATAATATCACCTGCGAAAAATTATAATTCACTCGTTACAAGTCTGTATTAGGTTTGAATATTGTATTTGAGTTAATAGTGGGTGTTAATAGTGTATGTGATTCTTATTACGCAACCTTATACATGTAAGTACCGTGAATACTAATATTCATATTTGCACTGTTAGTTAACATTCAACAAATACGTGATGTAAAAAATACTTTTAATCCAATAAGAAATATTTCAAAAAAACTCAGGATGTGAAAATGTTACGCTTTTACGAAGGTCATACTTTTATATCCATTTAATTGTATTAATCATTCGCCTTTCATTTTCTTTATTTATATTTTATTAAAAATTATCGCAAAATATTTTGTTCTCAAAATCAATTTTTTTTGTAATTTGATGAATTGAAGAGAGAATGTATGTCTGGAAATGTATATGTGTATTTACATTGTAGTATGACACCAAAAGTTTAACCTTGATTGTTATTAGGCAAGAGTTACAACAAAACATTTCTAATATGATTACGTAATCATTTTATGTATTACCATTGCCATTGCTTCTTATAGAAAGGTAAGACTAGAAAGTTAAAATTTTGAAATAAAATTATAACCACAATTTATTATTTTTTTATATTGTATAGTATACAATGTATTCAAATTCCATAAATAACAAAATTAATTATAATTTTTTCAAATTTTATATACAAAAAAAATTTGTTTACAAAACGGTAATACCATCATTTAAATTTTTAAAAATCGTTATATAAAAATTGTAAATTTTCTTATAATTTTAAAAATGTTAAACTGAATTTTTTTGTTTCTTCAATATTGATATTGCAAACAAAATCTGATTTAAGATGTACAAAGGGACATACATTACATTAAAAAGTTATTATTTTTATTATTAGTTACACTAGTGAATTTTCACTTCGGGCACGATTTTATTAAAATTAAAAATATTATTATAGTTTTAATTTACACTCTGCATAGCATTTTAAATGTACCATTTTTTGAATTTATGAACAATTTTCTATTTTTTTAGATTTAGATATGAATATCAAACTGTCTTCAATAACTGATTTTATTGAAACAAAATACTAACAATGTTAATTAATAGGTATGCTTACAATGTTTTAAATTAAAATGTAAAATTGTAGATTTTAAAAATTTTTTCAATATTAAATTCAAATATTAAAATTGATTTTTTAATAAAATTAAACTTTTTAATTTGAATTTTTCTTAAACAAATATTAAGGAAGGATTCACTTAATTTTTTTTTAATTTTTTTAAACTTAAAATGTGGAATAAAATAATTTTAAAATATTAAAAATGTTAATAATAACTAATTAATATTTTAATTTGTAACAAAAATTTTGGTTAAATTTGAATATTTCAATTAATCAAATCTAACAAATATCAAAACTGTATTCCGCATAATCTATATAGAGCAAAGTCAGTTTATTTATAATAAAGCTTGCAAAGATTTTAAATCAAAACTACTTTCTATATGTGAACACACCTATTATATAAGTTTATACCGTCTTTAAGAGAAAGTATCAGTATATTATGAGAACCTTTCTTTATTATTATATCACAAATTTGTCCAAAAATAATTATTAAAATTTTTATTTATATTTCTTTCTAGAGTTACGCAACAGTATTATACAATAACTTTCTTTTTCGTTAAAGTTTTAATATTTTGTGTGCAAATTTTTAAAAAATTACCAAAAGGCGTAATATTTTAAATGTAACCTTGAAAGGTGTTTTTGAGAGCTATAATCATCATAATCATCATATATTTCTCAAGTATTAAATTCGAAGCGATTTATCCCCTCTCTATATCTCTTATATAAACAATGTCATTGTTAAAACCGTCAATTATGGCCGTTTTAAATTACAAATTCTTGTTTTAAAATTTTGTTTGTTTATACAAATTGAATACATTTCAAGGATGTAATCTTTCGACTTATGTACATGCTGTACTTTTAACAATTACCATGTGACTATCGACCCATATCTAGTTATGTAAGTCCCTAATTAAAATAATTAGATTTAACCAAATGATTTTTTTTTTGTATGTGAAATTATTATTGATGATGTTATTTATAAAGAGCTCGGGATGTGTGGTATTCTTACTTCGTTATATGCTTGTTGCTGTGTCAGTCAAGCACGACTACTTTCACTTCCCTACAAAGAACAGACCTTGAAGGTTTTCAAACAGGTAAAATCAGTCTCGAGGACAGTCTTGCCAACACAAAACGATCAATTACTTAATACAAGACTCGCCTATATTACGCCATTTGTAATTTATGAGATTCGTATTTTAGTTATGAGAATAGGAGAAAGGCCGGATAATTTATATGAAGTCTAACTATCATTACAATAACGCAATTAATATGACCGTGAATCTAAAATACAAAATTAAATTAAAATTGAGGTCAAACCCTCATTCATTTAGGGATCGTTTTTTCTTTAGAAGTTATGACTATGAGATAGTGAAAGTGTTATATTACTTTCCCTTGTCTCTTTTAACGTAATAGTAACATAACAATGGTATATTACATGAACATTGGCGCTAAACATGTGCCACTTTTTTCCAATTTTATTTTATGTTTTCGTTTTATTTTACATTTCGCGCATAAGAAAACTAAATGGTGACGTAATACAATTAAATTAAATAAAAAGTTGACTCTGAAGGTAAAAGAAAGGATACTGTTCAAGGTTACAATTGAAAAAAAAACAAAAAAGCAAAAATATGTTTAACATAAATTAATCATTGCAAATATATTTTTTTTTATTATTTAATTTTTGTTCACTTGATTAATAAAATATATTGAAGTAATAAATCATTAATGCAAATTAATATAGTATTTACGATTGCTAGTAAGTAAATTAAAAATAGGAAAACAAATTTTCTGAAATTTTAAAATACACATGTATTTATTTCTATTAAGAAAATGCTTGTGAAAACATTTTATAAATTAAAATGTTAAATACGTTTAATTGTAAGTTAAAAGTCTACTTTTTTTGAAATTATGCAATTATTTTAATTGCAGCTATTATCTATTGTTTTATTTTCTCATCCGATATTTTTTTTGCTTGTTGATTCACTCAAATCATTTTCTTCTAGTTATGTAATATTCTTTAAATTGCCTTATAATAAATTTTAAATTAAAAAATTATTTTTATATTTAAAGTTTACCCTATAAAAATCACATTAAAAATGTTGATAAAATTATTTGTTTTTCGCCGTTAATGGTTTTTTATTTTTAAAAATATTTTGCGATTTAAATATTTTTATTTATACAAAAATAGCGAATGCAAAAATTCAGATGTTTCAAATGGTTTCAAAATATTTTAATGTTGTTAAAATGATTAAATATTAGGAGCATTTAGTTAATGTTTCGTTATTTATTTTTCATGTATTATTAATTATAACTTTGAAATTAAAATTAAGTCAAATATTTATATTAAAATTGTTACGTAAAAAATAAATTAAAAATCTATTAATTAAAAAAAAAAAGACTACAAAATGTTACATAAAAACAAATTAAATCTATCAATTTTTAAATTAAAATAGTAAATGACAGCTTCGTGGTTCCCTAACGCAGCAAAAATGTTATGATTTAATTTTAAAGGTGGTATTACTAAAGATAATTCCCCACGCGATATAAAATATTTTGAATTTCGATTACAAAGTTACCCCAACTTTTAAGTAAAATATTAGGGCGCCAAATTTTCTTTGGGCTTAGCGCCCTTCAGATAGCAAAACACGGGTGGGTTAAATACAAATTTTTTTATACAAATAATTATTACTTTATGTAACTGTTTAAACGGTTTGAACAACCTGTATATTAGACATATTTATTTTGTTGTTTATTTATTTAATAAGAATGTATAATTAATGATTCACGCAAATTCTTAGAGTTTTATCATGTTTATTTGATTTAAATTAACATAAAAAATTGAATTCATCAAAAAGACATTTTATAATTTAATAATATTCAAGTTTTTTAAATTAAAATGTTGAATGGAATGATTTTATAAAATATATGTAACTTTCAATTGTTTATATTATAAACAATTTGTATAATAGACGTTAATTGTTTTAGTTATTATTTACTAATTTAATTGGTTGTTCATTAATGAGACTGAAGTATAATATAAAATATTTAATTTATTTTGAGAATTAAATTGTTACGTCATAAGTTTTCAAATAAATTTTTTCATCGAAAATTAATAAATCTATTAAATTTTATTTTATTTTCACTGTTTAATTAATTGATTCGTTATAGATTCACCCATTTTTTTTTATGTAATATATTTCAATTGTTGTCATGGATTAAATATGAATTTCCCATTTTTACTTTCGAGGTTGGTGTATTGATTTTTAGAAAGTTTGAATTAGTTTGTTTTAAAATTTTTATATTTTATTTAAAATATGAATGGAAAAAAAATATGCAGAAATGTTGATTTAAAATGAGTAACCCTGTATATTAAAGATGATTTAATTTTGATTAAAAACTATAAATTGTTATTATTAATATTATATAAATATATTTAGTGTGTAAAGGTATTGCAATGGTATTATACAACAATTTCCCCTTCCTTTCGATGTGGGTATTGTGAAAGTACAGTAACGGCCCCTACATGGGCCCCCTCTGCGAAGTCGCCTTGGCGGTATCTGGTGAAAGCAAACGTAATTTTATTCGTAATAGTATTCATTTGCAAAGCTCGCAAAAATCTCAAACAAATACGAATGTGCAAGGAACAACTATTCAGTTTACTCTATTCATATAACGTTAACAAACACTCACAACTAAAATAGAAACTATGGCGAAATGACTATTACAAACTCTGCCAAATGCTGCACGAAGCAAAAAAGTTAAAAACGAATACAGCGCAGACGCTTGCTTACTCCATTCAAGACCTTGAAAGTAGAGAAAGACTATTTGTGAGCGAGTTAGCAATAGGAAAAAAAAACTCACAAGTGTAGTGGGGATGTTTGTAGAGAAAAGAGGGGAAAGTAAAGGGAGAAATTAAGAACTAGTAGTATTATATGTGTTCCCGACAGCAAATGCAGAATAAATTTTGATATAAAAAATTAAAAAAAAAATTTTATCGTATTTTTTGGGGGTAGACAATGAAAGAAAAAATTACATATTCATCAATGGAAACGAATTTAAAATTAAGCCCGAGGCTTACATTCGGACTCTCGTTTGTAACGTTGTGAAGGCTCGTATTTGTTCACTTTTACTTTCATTTCGTGGCGCAACTGCAAGTCTTGCCCCAAAAAATATTAATCCACTCAATTCAAAGGCAAGCGAGCAAGAAGAGGCGATCAAACAACGTTTTAATATGTGTGTGTTGGTGAAAAGTAAAAGAATTTAAATGTCTCGGTGTTGTGATTTGTACTCATGTGCTCGATGCCATCTCCATATCCATCCAGACAAAAATTAGCGCGAGTGCCCCAACTAAAAAAAATTGTGTGTTATTTGAGTACCAAAAGTGACCAAAATTCGGAATTAATTTATTTTTTAAAAGCGCATCCAAAGACTTTTCAATGAAGTTGAAAGTATTACCAGCGAATGTGTTGCAAATTCAAATGAACACCTGTAAGTAATGCAGTGGAGGCGTGTCAAGAATGCTTTGCGTTTACTATTATATCATAGCAAGAAATTTTGGACAAACTTGAAAAATTGAACATTTTGTTGCAGGTGATTTTTTACCAAATTATTAAATTTCGCCATGTACGATCAAGAAACCCAAGGCTTATTGACCTTGCATTATGGCAAACATCATGCAACGATAGTAGACGAGATTAAAACTTGCTTTTCATCAGAAAACTTCGCAGACATGACCTTCATATGTGACGACAAAACTTCTTTAAGTGCACATAAGTTAATAATGGCATCAGCTAGTCCGCTCGTCAGACGAATCTTAGGGGAAAGTGTTCATGCACATGGGACAAGCGTAGTACTCATACCTGGTATCAAAAGCTGTCATCTAAGACATCTACTTGACTTTTTATATCATGGACAAGCTTGTATTAAGGTGAGTCAATTTTCTTTCAAAAAACCAAATTAACTAATATTTTGATCCAATACAATTCATCAAAACACTTCTCAAACCCAAAACACTTAATCCAAGTTACATTACAATTAAACCCAATTTTTTAAATCCAAATCCCGTTTAAAATATTTTATATAAACCAAACCAAACATTTATACATTTAATTTAATAATTTTCTCAACATGGATTTGAAATAAAATCAAAATTTCTGTTCGAAATTCCAATATATTTGGTTCTATTTTTTAGAATTCTTTTGGAATCCTAATCAAAAATCCAATTATTTCCAATTTTAGCCAATTGATCCAATTTTTTCAACGATCATATTGAATTGTTTGGAAATTTCTATAAAAAAAAAAAAATGAAACGTGAAATGATATTTTAAATTTAAACTTGTTTGAAATTTCACCAATTGGAATCTAATTTAAAATTGTTTATTGTAAATCATAAGTCAAATTTATTAAACATAATTTTTGATTAAATAATTAAATTTTGATTAAATTTTTAAATTTCATTTAATAATGAGAAATAAATTTGATGGTTAGTAATTGATCAAATTCATATATTTGATTTGATTAATATTTACAATTTTTAATGATTTTTATTTAGTCGAGTGAATTGGACAACATAAGAGAACTTTTCGAATTACTTCAAATAAAATCGGGTGTTTGGGAGTCATCAGAAGATAATAAAAAATCAGATGATGCTAGTAGTTGGACACAATCGGATTTTGATTCAACGTCACAAGTTTTAGTCAAAAAAGAATCTGAATCAGCAGATGACGATGAAAAAGAAGAAGGTGAAATAAAAGACGACGATGACGATATTGAAGACAGCGGTACATCTGAAAGTCAAAGCTCCCCAAACCCAGTTAATTTATCATTACATACAAAAAGTGAAGAAAGTCCAGATAATGAAAAAGATAATGAGGTAACTTTAAATATAAGATATTCAATCGATGTTAATTTCTTTTATTCCAGAAATCCGAATGTAATCAAGACGTTTTGAAAATAGGACAATCAACTGTAAAAATAGCTCCTAAGGTCCACGAACTGTCACAATTTCACCATCATCGGGTGAAAAGAAAAACCATGTATATAGAACCTATTGATTTAAAGCAGCAAGACGAGCTAACACAATTGAAACCACCAATAGGTGATCAAAAATTGATCTCGTTAGTACAAAGTCCAGATAATTATGTTGTGACACCTCATCGGAAAAGAAGGCCAGGTTTTCATAATTCTCCAGCACAAAATCCTCCATTTGTTCCATTTTCTCCATCATATATTGATGAAAGTTCACACCACCATAGATATAAAAGTTTGCAACATTCTTTATTGACAAGTGCGCATCATCCTTTATCCTTATCTGCTCCACCTTTTTTGGTGGATAGGACACATACACCAACTCCTGGTCAACACGCCGATTCCGGACCTGGAGATAACGTTGTGGTCAAATATAGACCACCTAGTGCTGATCAAAGTATCGCTTCTGAATCTTATCAAACGTTTGACCCAGCTTGGGGTGCTTGGTCTTTATGTCAAACGCAAGTAAATCCATCACCTAGTAATGAAGAAACAAGAGATCCTCCACCTTCATTTTCAACATGCGTAACTGATGATTCAGCCGAAACTTCACATGCAACAGGTAGTGGTAAACAAATCGGACCAACTGGACAAATAAGGGAATATCGTTGTGAATATTGTGGAAAACAGTTTGGAATGTCATGGAACTTAAAAACGCATTTAAGAGTGCATACCGGTGAAAAACCATTTGCGTGTAGGTTATGTGTTGCCATGTTTAAGCAAAAGGCTCACCTTTTGAAACATTTGTGTTCTGTGCATAGAAATGTAATATCGTCGAACGAAGGAAATGTTGGTAGATTTAATTGTTGCTTTTGTCCATTATCATTCGAATCTTTACCCGAATTAATAAGGCATTTATCAGGTCCTCACAATAATTTATTACTTAGCAAAAATATGCACGAATTAAAGTAGCTTGCGTTCACATTCCAGTTCATTTTAGTTTTTGAGGTTTCAAGTCGTAAAATTTGTCGGGAACGACTTACCTCTTTTTTGTGATATCGTAAGCATAAGAATTTGCGTGGACGAATGGTTTTTTTTAAAAGGGCAACCCTCAGGGAAAAATAACAACATGGGACCAATACTTCGTTCATGGCGCATTTTTGCCTTCCTCATAGTGCTTTAGTAGTTACGTACTTTCAACCATTGTTGTGTTCAATTAACCTTTGGTACCTAATCTCTACACGTGATGTATATGACAAAAAACTCTTTCTATATATTATAGATGGAGATCGGCTGGACCGCAATTTTAAATTATTAAAATTATATACATCACACGTAGATTATGTATAATACATAAACAAAAAAATTACTTAATTACAGGTTCAATTATCTATTTTTTTTGTTTGTGTATATAACATTTTTGTACATTTCTCGATTACTTATATAGTTTTTACTACAAAACTGGAACATATTAATGTATATTTTTTTTAATATACCAACCAAAGATAAAAATTTAGGGCCACTTACGCAAAACAAATTTCATATCTTCATTTCAATTCAAAATTACGAACAAAAACTTTATATCTGTATTTCGAAAATTTGTCAAGTTTGCAGAGTTTGAAGGAAAGTTTTTAAGAAAATGTGGTACAAATACGGTAAAGTTTAGTATTTTTCGTAGACTTTAAATTGTAAATAACAATGTATATATTATATTTAAGTATATTTAATAAAAAATCAGATTTGGCATTGTTTTCATTTTCCTTTTCTTGAACAACGACTTAAATTTATAAATGAAATGTCATTTGACAAAAGGAATCAAAATTTGTACAACCAAGTTAAAATTTACCAAAATTCATTATTAATATTATTTTAGAATTTGTGCAAAAAATGCACAAATTGGGTCTTATAAGTAGCCAGATTGGTTCTAACAAGAAAGAAATCTCAAAACCGAAGACAAAATTTAAAGTTGACTGACAAAGGGGTTTGTTGGCTATTCCAAAATCTGACCAATAAAAATTATAATCTCGCAAAGAATCTGTACACAAAAGTCAATACCAAAAAATAGAAATCAAATAGGTTTCAAATTAAAAAAACCAATTAGACCTAACCTCAAATTGAAATTTGATCAATCAAATTCATGATACGTACCGGTGAGAAAATTGCACTTTTAGAAACTGCACTGGTGGAAAATTGATTAAATTTGAATATATATTTGTATTTAATACAAAATTAATCAAGTACATAACCTTACCTTTATCCATCCTTTATCGATGTTGATTAACATTTAAACAGCATATGCATTTACCACAAATAAGGTATGTACAAATTTCTATAATTTCAGAAGTTTTAAAGGAATATTTTTCTTTGTGGTCATGAACCTGACAATTTTCACGTATTGAGCTATTTGTCACAAGATGGTGATGATTTCTCTGACTTGAACCGTTACAACAATATTGTATTTATTATATACAGG
>JAFFZR010024903.1:0-39214 GCA_018397195.1 Lethrus apterus | reverse complement strand
TAACAATGGACGGAACGTCGGAAAATAGCAGCCAATAGCGAACGCGGTTATGTTAAAAATAAAATTGTTCGCACGTATTTGTCGTTCATTTGCTTACATTTTAGACAACTTCTAACAGTGCTGGAATTAGGTTTTTGACGTTCGAGGTAAAATAACAGACGTCGACTGAACATTTTTAAGATTGTGATTTAAAATTTTTAATTTTTGCGTCCGTTAGAGTTTACTGTGTTGGCTTAGACGAGATTCTGTGTAAGAATTGTTGTGTCTTGGATGCCTCGCCCTTAGATGTGGCCCAGCGGAATAATTCAAAAAAATAAATGATCAAAAAAAAAACGACAAAATCGTTTTTTACTCCGTTCGTATTTCTACAACCTGTACTATTTTTTGTGTTTTTCGCCTAATTACGGATCTGTCCCTACCGCCCCTCAACTCCCGTCCGGAAGTTGTTATTGTTATTGTTAACTCGGCGTCTTATCGTCGCAATTAATTCGCGAATATTCGCGCTCCGTCGACCGTCGACAATGCAATATTTAAGGCGGCACGTCGAAAAGACGGGCTTCGCCCCACGAAACGTAGAACAACTCATCCGGACGGGGGCACAAGTTGCCGCAAGTTGCTGACGCGCGGATCCGAAAGGGCGTGCAAAGACGTTCGGTTGCAGAAATTGCGCTGCCATGTGCAAATCTCGACTCGTTATTGTCTATGGCGTTGATGTGCGGGGCGTCGGGGGGTGGGGGGGGCAACACGCCAACCAAACCAAAGCGAGTAATCGGCGAAATGTGAGGTCGAATTGACGGCTTGATGTGTTGTGTGATGTCACCCGAGATGTCACGCTATTAAAAATGTTTAAATGTAAAAATTCGAAACGTAAGGTTGTTATGCAGCCTATCGTCGTTTCAGTAGTTTCAGTAATTGATGAATTATTTCTGAGGAGTCATAAAAAACAAAAAATCAGAAAACAACGCACATAAATAGAGTTGCCTCACATAGGTACCCTGTGAAAGTTTTTAAATCGAGTTGTCGACGTTCTTCGTGTAAATTCTGTGAGCGTCGACGCTTACTCAGATTTCCATCGAATTAACCCGCCGCGCACCAATTCCACAGAACCGTACTCACTTCAACGAAGTCGGACGTGAAGAGCTCCCGTAATCCGCTTCGGTTGCGATCCCGCAAAGGTAATTTGTAATTGTTTATTCCCGGCGGTGCGGACGTGGGGACTTTGCCTGGGCGTTGACCGTCGATCCTTGTTCTCAACTCGGCCCTATCGTCTTATCCGTGAGCCTCCTCTAAATCCGTCACGCTGTCTTAACCGGTTATCGTTGCGCTACGAACTTCACTCGCGTTACCTTCTCCGAGACTGGCTAACGAGCCACGATCTCCGGGGAATACCCGACCCATTAGATGGTATCGTCGTGATATCGGGATTCACGGGATGGAATAGTTTAGCATCGGAAGTGAAAATCAAACAACAAGAATATACATTTTTTTAAATTAAATATTAATCATGATTTTCAAAAAAGAATGCGTACGAGATTTTTTTTCTACGGCTCAAAAATTTTTGACAAATTTATGGCTCGAAATCAGGTTCGTAAGAGATAAAATTCGATGGAGGGTTTCCGCAAGGATGTTTTGAGAGCCCTTCGAACTCAAATGAAGCATCCAACCAATTATTTTATCTTGCTTGATTTGAATTGAATTTTTTCCAAAAATGTTTTGTTAAAATTGATGTTTATTTTTCAATTGTTTTTCTAATTTTCCTTACAATTTTACAAGTGTTAATTTCAGAAAATTAATAGTGCAGACATTTTTAGAAAAATTAAAAAAAAAAAACGTAATATAAGTGCAGAAACAACTGAGCAACTTGTAGACAATTGAAAAATTTATAAAATATCTAAATAGATGTAGAAAAACTATCTAAAAATGCAACTACTGATTTTACAGGCCATTTGTGCTTTAAATACTCGAGAATTTTACACTTTAGTTGGATAAGTGAATGCTACCGGCAGCGGCATCTCTTGACGACGAATTCAACAAAGAATCGAACCCGCGACTCTCACATCTCAGACTTCAATCCAACCAGTGAAGCCACTTCAGGCTTTTAATAAATTAATTCGCTAATATTTCTTGCAACATTTTATCAGGTAACGTAAACGTGTTTGGTTTCCGTGCGGCAAACGGCCGTCTCGTCGCCACGTTAAGTGAGCGTTCTTGCAATACGTCATGTTTACTGCCTCCATCCCCGTTATCGTATTCGTAATTCCGTCGAACATCCGTCTTGAGAAGGTTAGCGGGTGCGTCTCGGATGGGCGCCCCGGTCGCGATTTATGCGTCGCGTTCGAGCCCCGAAATATTGTAAAAACGACGCGAGATTGGATCGGCGATGCGTCGTGATTTGGGGTCGATCGCCGTCCATCGGAATTTTTAGAGGGAATGAAATGCGACGGTGTTTCGAAACCTTTAAGATGGGTGGCAACAGGTATACCGAAGCTTATGGGAAACATACTTAATAAAAATTGATTAACAATAATAAAAGCCACAGTTTTCGGTCGCTGGAAATGTACTCCGTTTAATTGGTAATTTGCGACCGTTGCGTCGATTAAAAACGTACGGTGTCGTATTTCTTCGAAATATACATACCCCGTCCGCACGGCACTGTTTGCACCGCACGCACCATCATTTTTTTTCGCGTTTTTCCAATTTAAGCGACAAATTAATCGACAACGACAACGGGAAGGGTTCAACGGTGGAAAGTTCTCCGATTACCTTCGTAGGATGTAGGGGGTGGGCGCCGCATCCGAAAACAAATAAGAAGCGCGTCTCAATCGGAGTGTGTCATCCGATTAATTACTCTTAATTAAAATCAACGTTGATTGGAGGAGCGCGGCGATTTGTTAGTTTTGACAGACGAGTGCCTCTCGTCTCCGCGGTCCTCGAATTTAACCCTCGCGTTTTTCGGCCGAAGGGCGCAGGACCGGTTTCGAAAAGGGTTTAGAAATATTCTTTGATCGAAAGTATTGAGTTACTAGCTGTAAAAAAATATCAAAGTAGCCTTAAAATACGGTGTATTCATTTATTAAAACTGAAAATAATAAAATGAACGTTCAGTGATATTGGCTTTTATTGGCCTTAAGTCGTAATTCATTTGTTAATAATAATATTAAAATAAAAATAAATATTTTACGCGGCAAAAAAATGTATTAACGTTAGGAAGCTAACATATTTATTAGGTACCATATGTTACGTGCGTGTATCAAAAGAATGAATAAAATGGGCCAAGAAATTACCCTTAAGGACTCCATCTGATTTTTTTAAGCAACATACCTTTTGCTACGTGTTATTTTTTGATCAGATGTTCCCAACGTGCGTCTGAGGTGATATGTAAAAACGAGAAATAAAGTTGTGATAAGAACAGAGCCTTTAGGCAACCCAAGTGAATTGTTTGCAATGTGCAACTTTTTAAATGTCGTTTTGTTCTGTTCGGGTTATGTAACATTTGTGACAATGAGATCCATATTATTTCTTCCTGTTCGTTGCTACCTCTGGTGCTCTCCATCATTTTTTGTCTGTTTTTTTCGCTTGTTAGTCCTTGTCATTTTTTCTTTTTGTAGTTTGTTTACATGACCCAATAACTTTTAGTTTTTTAAAATCCTTAAGGCATCCATCTGATACCAGTTCATGTCCAAAAAAATTTTTCCATCACTGTATATACATCAAATTCTAGTGATAGAGCGTCCGTATATTAATTTCCATTGCTGTATAGTAATATACAAGGAGATGAACGGAAGTCAGAAGAAAAGGATGGAAAAGCAGCAGGAGAAGATAGTGCTTGAACGAATAAGGGAAGAGGATAGACGTTTTGAAAAAGTTGAAGAAGAAATTGGAGGAAGTCAGTTTGAGGCTTCGTTATAAGTTGATTTGTTTGTTTGATTTTTTTTTTCTATTTTGCCAAACAAAGATTTTTTTTAAATAAATTGCTTCTTGATTGGAGGAAATACAAATTGTCATGGTGACGACAAAAAAATGATAAGGTAAACATGTCCAATAATTGTGGATGGTAATCGGGTCCACTGTGCGCAAAATACGACCCTGTCGGGCCTTTCGAGTGCAGAAAACGATTTTTACATCCCACCCTCCTCCGCCAAGACAAACACGGTCGCATCGTCCGTAATTCCATTAAGGAATGAATCGAAAGTGCTTTTGACGCGATTCTCCGCGTTTAATTCGTTAAATAAACGTTAGCTCGAGTCGATATGTTGAGCGGTTTCGTGTGCGAAACCATCCATGCATATATATATGGTAATGTTGTTTAAATTTAATTTTTGAGGAAATGCGGTTTCGGAAGCGAATTCTACAGTTGAAGACGTGTTCATGAAGTTTTGCTTTGTGAAAATTTTCAACTGTTTGTAGATAATTCCAGAAAACACTCGAAGTTGATTTTACGTTTACAATTTTCAGAAAATTAATTTTTTTGACGATTGTCTATTTTTTCTCGGAATGGCTTCAACCATTAAAATACGTAACTTATGCCCAATAACGAAATATAAGCTCCGGCGTTTCCGAGACAATCATCTATAAACCACGGTCGTGCGTGTACACTCTCGTTAAATAGAAGCTATTAGCAGACAGTTATGTAGATTAGAGTACATCAGTATTCGGATCGTTTCGAAGCACTTTGTTGATTAAGAGCGATTCGGATGACGTCGGGCCCGACGCAAAGTGGGTCGTAGTGGGCCCCGTTCGGTGCGTTCGGGGCTCACGCACTCACTTTTGGGAATTCAGCATAATCGCTTGTTTATATTGCATAAGGAACGCAGCACTAATCACGAGCTTCCATCGCGCCTACGTCTTCGTAAACAGATTATTTCCCGGGCGCCGCGCCGCCGCCGCGCGTCTCGTCCTTCGTAATTGCGTTAAACGCGAGAGTAATTCGGTATTGTGTCGACGACGAGCGCAAACAACTTCCAAAACCGCATTTGCACATCGAGATTGACGACCGTCTCGAGATTTTACAACATTTCAAAGAAACTCGAAATATTGGTCCTTCGAGCCGATATTAAAATTAAGTTTTTTGAACGCAAGGATTTTGTTAAATAACACACAGTTTTAATTGAACTTGTATAATTTATTCAAAATAAATAACTTAAATTAAGAACTTAACTCATCGACGCATCATTTTTTTCCGACCACGGTGGCGACCGCCGCAACACCCTGTATAACCGGCAACGCCTCTTTGGTCGTGTCGAAGACTTTTCTAACTCTTTTCTCCTGAAAGCACCGATAATGGTAAACAATTTTTCCGTTAATGGGTTTATACTTACGAGTCTTCGAAGACGTTTGGATCTCGCGTCCGTTTGGCCCAAAAACGCTGCCATGATCGCCAAAACAAACACAAAAATTACGGAAAGTTTCATTTTGCGGAACTGGTCGGTGCTTGTTCGATGAGCGAATGTTGCTCTTCCGTAGTCGACGGTGTTGTTTTATGGGCAGCGAGTGCTAAACGCCGCGAAAAAGGGAAATCCCGAGATTGCCGGCTGTCGCGGGTCGAATTCCTATCGCGTTAATGACCGTAAATTATCAGCTTCGCGTAATCGTTAGTGTGTAATGCAAAATTTTTATTTGTTGATGACCTTTTAAATTGCGCAGAAATTCTAAATTATCGCAGCTGTTGGATAAATTCTGTTTTGTTTTGGGTAAAGTTGGGAATTTTATTATTATTTTTTTATAAAATCATAATTGGAATTCTTTTTGGAATTCTGTTACTGTACTTTCTTGCAAGAAGTTGCGTCAATAACGCTTGTTTTAAATTTATAACTTTGTGTACTTATCATTTTTTTGTTTTTGTTAGTTTATTACATTTTTTTACCCTGTTGGGATTTATTTGTTAAAAAAAAAAGAAATTCGGAAACTAAAAAAATGAGGTTCGAATTTTGTACACTTTAGAAATTTTTCAAAGTAAATCAAATCGCTTCCAACCTCAATTTATGCGTTGGAACCCTCTTTTATCGAAAATTGAGGTTGAAATTTCCAAGATTATTTTCGGGGTTTTTTTCTTGTCTTAAAAAAATCAAATCGCCTTCAACCACAATTTATTTGTTGAAAACACTTTTATCAAAATTTTAAAAAATTAAAAAAAAAAAAAACAGTTCGCTTAAACCTCAATTTATGTGTTGCAAGCCTATTTTATCGTAAATTGGGGTTCCAATTTTCGTTTGTTTTCAATTTCATTTGTTTCTGTCAAAAAATAAGATTCGAATTTTTTACATGTTAGAAATATTTCATTAAAAAAAAAATGAATTCCCTTCCAACCTTAATTTATGTGTTGGAACCCTCTTTTATCGAAAATTGAGGCTGAAATTTTCAAGATCACTTTCGGGGTTTTATCTTGTTTTAAAAAAATTAAATCGCCTTCAACCACAATTTATTTGTTGAATTTCAATTTTATCAAAAATTGGTGTTGGAGTTTTTGTTTCAAACCTCATTTTTGAGGTATAAACTTTTTGCTAAAAATACGAAAATATGTATTATATGAAAAAATGCAATTGAAATTTGTTTTAAAAAATTTTATTTTTGTTTTTTTGGAATTTTCTTCTTTTTGTATTTACACATCAATGTTATTTTCGTTTCTAATCTCATTTTCGGGGCAGCAACTTTTATTTACATTTCTGTAAATAAATTTTGAGGTTGGGACATTCTGCTTGCTTCAAAAATGAGGTTGGAAGAAAAAGTTTGAGAAATTACGTCACAGTCTGAAAAAATGAAAATCTGATTTGTTTAAAATTAAAGTGCAATTTTCGTTTTTTTCATTTTTGATAAAACAATAATTGCAACGTTTTGTTTTTCTGTCAAAATGAGGTTTACAGGAAGTTTACAATTTTCCAAAAATTAAATTTGGCATTTTTAAAATTTTATAAAGAATTTTTGTTGTTGTTTATTGGTGTTTACAATCTCAATTTTAGGGGTTGTCTGACATTAATTGAGGTTGGAATCTTCATCTTGAATTTTGCTTTTTCTGTTCCTGTCTAAAATGAGTCTGGGATTAAAGGTTGAATTTTGTTAAAAAATATTGTAGCCTCCAATAGTCAAATCTATTCGGTTCGCAATTACAAAGCCGTAAATTTAACGGCTTTCTAATCGAGCAGGCTTGGTAAGTTCAAGGTTGGAATTCCCCAGCTGCAATGATTCGACTTCTATCTGGGTATTTATTTATGTTTTGAACGCTTCGATAAGTAAATCCCCCGGTTTTGATTTTTTTTTACGTTTTCCGGGTTATCGCGGTTGCGCGCATATAAGAACAGACGCGATGGGTCATTCGAGAACACTTAAAATATACAGTCGCCGCACAAGAGCATCAGAGATGAAATTTCAAGTCGTGTTTATTTTCGTGTTGGTGGTTTTGGCGGCGTTGGCGGGACAAAGCGAAGCCAGATGGAAGGGTTGGAGAAAAATCGTAAGTAAAATATATATTTTTTTCTATTTGAAAAAAAAAAAAATGTTATTACAGGAAAAAGCAGGCAGGAGAGTTTTCGAAGTTGCCAAAGAAGTACTACCAGTAGCCAAAGAATTCAAAGATTTGACGGCAAAACACTGAGTCTTTTATAAAATTATATTTATTTATTTTTATACGTATTTATTATACCATTTTTTACAAAAAATTTATTACATAAATTTTGTAAATTTTTGATTTATCGCCGCACATCAGTCTGTCACAAGTTTGAAACTTGATCAGTAGTCAACACATTTATCGACTAATCTTGTTATTCTCACGTCATCCTGTACGGGTTATCTTTTACGAAAAGCCTTTTTACGGACTATCGGCGCGCGTTTATGGCGACTGCGTCTCAATCTCGGTGCGCTAACGTGCGTGAAACCGGTCATGATTCAATCAAGATCCATTCTGGAGAAATTCGCGGACCGCTGCTCACTTCTTATGACATGACGCTTATAATCGTCTACGGTCCGTCCACGTACACGTGGGAACAAACGAAAAGTTATAATCGAAATCGCCTATGAATACAAAGAAAACAGATTTCTAAAAGTCAAAATATGTTCGAATATAGAGGAATATTTAGTTAGAATATTTGGCCTGTTTATCTAATTGTCCATTAATGATGATAATACTTAATGTTAAAAAATACAGTTTTCTAATTTATTTATTTACAATTTATTTTTATTTTTTTAAAACATTCAAATAAATATATGGGGAATTTTTTAATTATTAAAATATTGTAAAATTCAGCATGTCCACAAACCCAAAAATTCGTTTTGACACATGTCACGTGACTACTAGTATGGCGGGTAATTTAAAAAATGTGTTAGTAATCTTCAAAAAGTGAGGTTAGACGATATGATATCCCAAAAAGTTATTTAAAAAAGTTGCTTACAATTCAATTCTGAAGGTATGTGCGAATTTTTGTAAATAAATGTTGTCATTTTTTTTTAAATTAAATTACGATAGTGGTTTGTGCTTAACAAGAATTTGTAGTCTTATTTACTCCTCGCTATTGCTTATTCCTTATTTTAATGTCCTTACTTATTTAGTAAAATTTATTTATTACTACTTTATACCGTCTCTTGCAACAGCAACTATCATACTGAATACCTAGTTTTTACCTTTAACTCTGACAAAATTGTTTGATTATCAACCAAATTCAGAGAGTTTACTACAAAAAAAAAAAAATGTCTAAGTCAGAATTTAAATGTAAGTCTGAAATTGTATGTAGATAAATTCACATTTACAACATTCTAACTGTCCCTTACGACGAGACGGCACTGGTAGCGCGCGTCTGCCCGCCCAGACTGTTTTTTAGCGTCTGTCCATTAAGGAAGTAGATGAAAACGAGTATTCGTTCGTGGCGTGACTTTTAATTAAACTTCAAAAATAACAAAGGTCGAAATTAGCCGAGAATATTATTGCACCACTGTATGCACGAAAACGGAAAAACGAAACGAGCGACGACGAGCATCGCAAGCATTTCCGCTTTTAATTTTTTTGTTAATTGCCCGAGGATTTTTATCGCGAAAATTGGGAATTAGGCCCCATCTGTTTCATTTAAAATCATCCACGATGAATTTCGAAAGAAAAATCAACGTTGAGTGTAGGTTCTCTGTCGCAATCTACACACGAAACCTAATTATTCGCCGAATTACGGTTGTAAATTTCGCAGTTTGACGTTTTGCGTGTTAGTCACTTTAACATGCGACGAGCAAAAGGGGTAAGTAATTTATAGGTGAAAGTCAAGAGAGATGATGTATGCAAATGCGTTGTCACTTTGTGGATGACGAGAGCGCCGCCGTCTCTTTGTGTGTTGCGCCCTGGCGTTTTCGCCGCCCTCTCTACACGGTTTTCCCATCTAAATTATTAACGTCCATGCGTGAAAAATGTTTATATGCATTTGCATATTCAGACGTCGAAAACGTATTGCGTGTTACATTCCTTTCGAAATAAACGATAGGAAAAAAAAAACGATTACAAATACAGACAAAATTATATTTGTTCAGAATCGTTTTCAGACGTCTGCACAGTTGTATTTTGTTGCATGGGCGCTTGTTGCCAAAGTTTTGAATATTCATTCGTTGCGAGCGCAATTAAAATATTGTAATGAGAAGACGTCTCGAATCGGAATGGCAACAAATGTTGTTTCGAACGCAAATTTCAATTTTCTACGCCCGATGCGAGATTCGCAAGCTGCATTTGAGTTTGCAGAGCTAGATTCGTCGACGCAGACATTTTTAATTGTGAATTCTTTCAATCCTTAATTTTAAATAATTTCACATAGAACTTGAAATTTTTCGAATTACGTTTCTCATCGTTTTGATATTTAAAGCGATATGTCAAAATTTATATAGTGTCATTTAAATTATATTTATACCTTTTTAATGGTTAGAAAAGCACAAAGAATTTAATATGGTCTTGCATGAACTTATCGATCCACTTATTTCGTACTATTTTCCCGATCCCTTAAAATTTTTGATCGACGAGTCGCCTCCGAATCATTACACTCCACTGGCTTTTAATTTTTGCATTTTGTAGTTTCATCCGCTCGCGCAAACGACCGCTGCGGCAGACGGCGTCGTCGTCGTCCGCCGACCGCAGGCAAGCGCTTCCCCGACTTTGATATTAAAAACCACCGGATTTCGGATTCGTCCGTCGTCAATTTTAAATCGGGCGCAGCCGCGCCTGCTAATTGGTAAAATGCGAGTTTCGGCGCGGTTTTAATAATTAAAACGTCGCGACGCCCGGGTCCGCGTGTTACGTCGAAAACCGCAACATTAAATCGACGCCCGAAATTTTAATTTCGCAGTTTTTTCCCTTTTTTTGCGATTTTCGAGGGATTTCTCGGGCGCGATTTATGATCGCAACGCTCTGATAAATGGAGGAAAAAAGGGCGTTTCGGGCTTTGTCTTAGGACCGTTGTGACCGTAGCCGTTCGTTTACCAAAATTAATTATCCAATTATGTCGGACGTGATCGGACGAGAAAAGTCCCCGTCGTCGTTCCGCCACGTCGATTTTATCCGCATCGCTTTATAAATCATACGTGGAGATTAATTTTCTTCGTCGGTTCGGCGTGGAAGTGCGAGATCGATGCCGTCCGATGTTAAATAAATAAATCCGTCACGATTTTCTTCGTACGTATCGCACGCGCGTCCCGAATAAGTCGGCGCGAGCTTAACGCAAAAACTCGCAGTTAACCGAATAAAAATCGTTCGTTGGAAATCCGATCCGAGGGTGTTAAGACACGCACCGGGCGCGTTAAGAAACAACGTACGCACTCGAGATAAGTGCGAAATTCGGTCGCATCTGTTTCGGGGCGCAAGCTCGTAAAATAAATCTGTTGGGGGCCCGGTTGCGACGATCGGGGGAACCGTTCGATTGGGATGTGTTATGCAAATCGTACAGGAGCGCGCCCTCGTTTTGAAGCGAACGGTTATTTAACAGGAACTTGTCGGGTGTCTGATTTTCATTATGTTTCGGCTCAGTTTGGAATTTGTTATGGGTGCTTTTAATATACCGATATTGAATCCACTCCCAAATGGTTAAGACGAATGGCAAGAATGAAGATAAAGAGGTGGCAAAAATATGGAAGGCTAAGTGTGGAAAACACAAAGACGACTAGGTCAGTAATCTCGAGGTCTAGAGTTCAAATCTTAATTGCGGGCATTAGAATTTAATTTTAAAGTTGCAATGTTCTCAACTTTTAGGTTTGTTAGATTTTTCACGTTTTCCTGATGGGTTTCTATAAGTCGGTTCGACATTGTGATGTGGCTTAAAAAAGGGGTTAAATAAAAACCGAATAAATAATACAATTCACGTTTGATTCCTATATATGACACTAGAATTCTGGCCAGTCCATCATTCTGTAACAATATTTATTTTACACAGAAAATAATATACAATGTTTATACAATCTAGAGATGGGCATAACGATAATCCACAGTAAGAACTGAAAGTATGGATAACTAAGTACTTCTTTGGGGAGTACTTAGTTATCCATACCTTTTAATGTAACACTTTTTTCTCGGTTGTTTCCGCCGGCTCGGACGATGTAATTCAATATTATTTCTTTCTTATGGCTTATTGCTTAAAAACACAAACCTTACCGACTTATTATGAAAACATCGACGCAGAAAAAACCTCGAACCCATCACTTTGATAGGCGAATATGCGGAGATAATTAAATCACGTACGTTCATTGGTCGGATGAGTTTCGGGTCGTTCCATAATAGGGAAAAAAACACTGGAGCACACACACACAACATAAACATAATGCCTATTTCCTCGAGCGCGTATTCGGAGTCGCCTTTGTGCCGGGTCTCCTCCTCCGTCGAATCCACCCGCCCGAACTCATCGCATCAAGGACAAAGCGAGGGGACGACGACGATGTGAATAGGACGGATTAAAACGGACCCCGCGCTTGTTACAGTTCCATTACTATACGACGACGACGGCGACGACGAGGAAAACGACAGGTCATCGAGATTTGCGTAATGCGTAAATTTCCTTATATTGAATCAGAATCTTAAGCCTCGTTTTCACGATGATGATACTCTTATGATAGTCGCCTCGATAGTAGCTTCACGAAAGTTTGATGTTAACACCTAGTAATATGGCCGACTATGAGGTAATTGCTAACTGCTGTAATTTTCCTCCTAATTTTTTGCCGAAGCTCTTTAATTGCCGAGAGGTCTAATAATGGAAGCAGCCGGTCTCCCTTTACACTACACTTAAAATCTTCTTTTTTTAAATCGGAGTTTTTTCCTATAAACATGGAAAGCTTCTTCCAAAAACTGTAATATGTGAAACGTTCCCCCTTTTTCCGCAATAATTTTACTGAGAAAAACTGAACAAGAACTTAACACGGGCGGAAAATAAGAAAAGCAAACATCACACTGTCAATTGTCAGTTTTGTTAATATTCACGGTGTTAGTAGGCGTGATAGTTCTATCGCTGACGCGACAATGCGATATCAAGTTGTCTATTCTATACGGTGACAGTTGTGATCACAAAGCTCAATTTAAATTTGTTTCAAGCGTCCTGGTTACGCCCCTGCGACACGTTAATCAAATAATCAACGAAGCCAATTTATCGCCCGGTCAACTACGAATTGATAACGCACCATACCTTCGGCGTCCACGCACTGGGCCATTTTCGCCGCAAGCCCGACAAATATTTGTCCGAATCTGCAGGAAATTAATTCAATTACGCGTCGTGAACGTTTGAAGCCCCATTTCAATCGTAATTTTGTGAAAAACAAAAATCGATTCAACTTGCGTGTATTTTTAACGGTAAACGGACTTTTCGAATCTTCGCTAATTAGCGACTTGTTCAAACAGGGGAAGTACGTAATAAGTAAATTAAGTCGCCCGCCGCATTCGATCGCAAATATTAACCGAGCGCGACGCTTTCGCAAACCAAGTAGAAACGAATTTACGGAGCACTCAGTTATTCCGGGACTTTATGCGGAGGCCGACGTCGGGAAAAAAGCTTTTAATTTCGTATCGGAAGACTTACATCATTTATTAAATCTAATGGAACGTTGACATCGGCGTCGTTTCGCAAAAAGAAAAAAAAAAATATATATAGTTAATTTTTGTTCGAAAATTGTTCGGTTAAGCCGATTATCCGGGGCCTTTTATTTGAACGAAAGAATATAATCGCAGGAGCTTTGCCGACCGGGGGCGGCTGCTAATTGGACGCGTGGTCTATTGGTTGTAGGCACTTGACACGTTTCGTACGCCCACTTAATTAAAAGGACTTCGTCGACGACGCAAACCTTTCCTAAATCGACCCGCGATGACCGTTGAATACGTTACTAATTGGGAAGGAGACGCGAAGAATGTTAAACTTCTCCTCACGAACGATCGTTAACGGAAAGAAAACAAATTCGCAATGCTTTAGTTGGTTTTTTTGTGTGTGAAATTCATCAGCTTAATTTCGATTTTTTGATGCTAAAGGGAAGAAAGAGAATACGAGATAAACTTTATTATATAAAAAGTCAGTGGGCAGGAGGACATTAGGGGAGATAATGAGGAGAAGAGGGGTGGACAGGGGACTAAGAAGGATAGAAAAATTATCCGAGCGAACTTGATGTAAAGTTAAAGTAGGGGAGAGAGATGAGTTTATAACTTTCAGGGGACTAAGACAAGGCTGTCCGTTAAATCCGCATCTCTTCAGCATATATACAGAGTCATTCTGAAATATTCAACAGGTGATGGTTGACCTTAACTAAGGTGAGCAATTTTATTTTTTGTGGAAATGGAAAAATCTGTAATTGAATTCAAGATGAACATGATGAAATGACAACGTTATATCCGATAGATACTGGAGTGCCTCAGGGTCGGTATTGTTTAATATTTATACTGCTGATGTACCAACATCGGCAACAACCATCATTGCCACATTTGCCACCTCTTACCATCGGCTGCAGAGGAAAAAGGAGACACTTTCTTTAAATTGATAAAAAAATCAGTAATGATTTATGTTTCCTTTCGCAAATCTGTTAGTTTTTCAATATTAAGCCTTGAATATTTCCTACTACATGCACATTTATGTAAAAAAACTTTGTGAAAAACAAATTATCTTTAGAAGTTGTTTGCAAAAACAACATTAAATTTTAACGAATGCGGAGGGCGTCCGCGGGCGAATTACGCACGCAATTCTATTTCGAAAACAAAATCAAAAAGGGAATTTTAATAAGTGGATATAGTGCTCGGTAAACAGTCGAAGTTCGTACACCGACAACGTCCTTATTAGATAGATGGAGAACGCCGGCGGACAAGTTTGCGGGCAAACAAGCGATCTTTCAATAAACCGCCAACTCGGAGATTATGTTCACCACCCAGCCGGGCCGAGTCAATTACTTAGCAGATGACCGAATGGGCCGCATCCGCGTCGGGACGCCGCGGGATCGAAACGCCCCGTGTTTGTTCCTACTGCAATCTTGCCTCGGCCCGCTCCTCCTTAAACAAATAGGGCGCCGCAGCAACGCTTTTAGTTTCGGCAAAGCAAATAAATCCGGCAGAGATGCGCTCCGCCAAGTGTAATTGCGGTCGAATGAGGTGGTCGTGTTTATTGCAAAACGACGAAGAAAACCGTAGATTCTTTACAAAAAAAAAAAAAAACGTGAGAATGCGATCGTAATATAATAATGCACGAAAATTTGAAAAAATTATAAATTAAACGAGAGCTATTTTCATGATATTGTCGTCATTATGCAACAATTGTCAAACGCCACATTCCGCACGCGAAAAGCCACCGCGTCTCATAATTATTCTTGTCGCTTCTTTGAATACGCACACAAAGGGAGTAAAAAAATACCCAGTCTTTCCATTGTCTGAATTGTGTTCTTTTATTTGAAGTAAAACCGTACGTTCCCATTCTATATAATTGGAGGAGGCTGTCCCACCTCGCTCTTTATGTGTACCCGGCAGCATCACGTTCGGTAACTTGAAATAACAATATTAGTCGATCAAAGACCGAGGTAATTCATCCGGGGACCCCTTTGTACGTATCTGCCAACTTATACATGCAGCAGCGTTCGTTCTCCTTCCAAGCGCGGACGAACAACGAAGATGGATGTCACTTTTAATGTATTCAGTTTCGCCAACTTGAGGGACGTAGACAATGCATTAGCATCGGTAACTATCCGCGAGCTCAAACACCTCCGATATTATGAAAAATGTATGACATCCGACCGTCTCCCTTCGTTTCGAGCGTTCCGTTTTCGTCAGACGTCGTTTCTTTCGCGTTTTACATTCGAAATTATTCGTCGACGTAATCCGCTTATATTTTTTCGCTCGCGTTTACGCATTCATGTTTTATATACACCTGACGAGGATCATATTTTCGATCCTTTCCATTATCCCGGCGAAACGGCTCGGAGCGTTACGTTTCCATTTTTTTTTTTTTTTTAATGCGGGATTAAAACTGGAAATATGCACAACTCGAGATTATTACAATTAAAAGTAGTTTATTATTGCGCTACGTCGGTAGGTACTCGAGATACGCGAGTGTAGCGCTCGTAAAATCCGCTAATTACGTCGAATTACGGACGCAAATTGCGTTCTCGAGATGCATCTCGACTTAAGAAACGGGGCGCGGTCCCAATTACGGTCGAAAACCGTATCTGCCGCCGCACACTCAATTAAAGGTGGAGTGGAGAATCGAATCCTTAATGGCATCGCTCCTTCCAGTTTGCGGCCGTTCCGTACGCGAGGCATCTGAATTAGATCCTCGACGACGTACCGAGGTATTAAGTGAGGTTGCAATTATGAAATTGAGCTCGTAAATTTTAGGATCGGTGGCGGAGATTTGTATTCGTTAATCGTATTAAGTAGCTTGTAAATCTTCGGTCTGTGCCACTGAGTCAAGTATCTCTAACTAACGACTGTAAATAATCACTACAATCGTGTTTTACTACAATCGTGTTTTACAATATAAAGATGCTGACAGGGCGTCAAATATAATCATCGATGATATTTTTATCAGTTGGAATGATTATTTAATACAAATTTTCTTTTCTGTGCGAATGGGCTTAAAGATACGTCTGCTCAACGTTGGGCGCCAATTTAAGCCTAAAATAAAATTTTTCTTTAGGTTTATTAATAATTGCCGATTACTAAGCTTCAATGACTTTTTTTTTTAATTGGAAATGATATTTAATATAAATTTTCTTTTCTGTGCGAATAGGCATAAAGATATGTTTGACTGCCCCACGTTGGGCGCCAAATTTAATCCTAAAACCCAATAATATTTTTACTTATTTTTATTATCATCTCAAATATAGTATCCTACGGTGATCTGTCGAAGTATTTTCCATTTTAACGTAAAAACTGTCAATTTTACAAATGAACAATTAGGAGATGGTAACTTAGGCTACGTACAAATTTCGTCTCGTCGTCAACCGCTCATATTAACGAACGTACAGCTTGTAATAAACATCAAACGGAATCCACACATACCCACACACACACACACACGTACATACATATAAAGACGAATTACACGAGAATGGGGAGGACGCTCGATTTAATAACCGAACACGCCCGACTAAATCTTTATAAATTCCCATAATTACGACGTATAGATCGTAATTAAATTGCCGTGCCATCCACATCTGAAGACGCATTGCGGAGGCTTTGGCCGGTTGGCCGAGCGGAAAATTTGGCGAATGTGCCGGTTATAAATTGCGACGACCGCAGACGTTTGCTGTTGGTTGAGAGACGGAGTGCGAGCGAGAAGAATGAAAAAGAAACCGATGCAACGCGCAGTTTATGGCTAAGGTAAAAACAAAGCCGGTTATAAAACGGAAGTGCAAAGAAGCGGCCGGTTTTTATTGCCGGTAGTTAAAAGTGTGGAAATTTTATTAAAGAAAGTTTATGGGCGAGAGGTAAAAGTTGCGCCTTAACTGCATCTCGGACGTAATTCGGCAAGGAAATGAAAAATCACAAAAAGAAAACGTCGTGATGAAGCCATACATTCAGATGGTTGGATTTACAAGTTGATTTTCCAAACTTCTTCAACCTGGGATTTCACATTGATCAAAGTTGTTATTTATGATGATGATTATCTGGCCGTGCATTTGTACGTTTCCGATCGCATTTTTCATTCTCGCGATTTTTTCCCGACGTATACGCGAAAGTCTTTCATGTATATGTATGGAGCGCGTGCGGTAGCGAACGAATAAATTCCAAGCACACACACACGTCTGAAACTCTCTAACAAATAAGTTTTTATTTAAGCCCGCGGCGCCACTCCAGTCACGATTCAATCAGCGGGATTTGATTTTTCGCACCCCGCCGAACGTCGGAATTGCTTATTCGGTGCTGAGATATCCGTTCTGGAAAAATCCAGATCGGAACGTAAACGACACTTGTAGGTTGTGTCCAAGAATGATTCCGAGAATGGGTTGGATTGTGGGTGACAAACGATGTAAAAATTGAATAATACGGCGATTATGGTTCTTTTTCGATTTCGTTGCGAGCGACGAGACTCCCCCCGCCTTTCTACTGCAGCGTCATCTGCAGTGAATACTGCATGAAAACGGGAGATTGTATCCGAAGACTGAATCGATTCGAATAAAATACAGTCGGTTCGACGATGTTTGTGAAAATTGAGACGTGAAACGTTTACGTATGTGTTGATTGGAATTTGTTTCTTTTCTGTTATAAAGAGTGATTCTTTTGTTATTATAGAAATTCTTTATTCAATACTTTTGCACAGCTTCTGTTTAATGTTCAAATAATTTAGGAAAGATGTGAAAATACAACCGCCGTTTTTGATTTGTGTTTAGTGCTTTAATCGTAAAGTAGCACGCAGATAAAATTACATACACAAGTCCCAACTATGCGAAACCACTCATTGCAATTGGAAGAAATGTATGTATGAATGAAGCGGGGGTTGGGAATCTTGGAAAAAATGGATAAGACATTAAGAAGAGAAGGAAAATTAAAGGCTAATGTGGATATTAATTAATTGTAAATAAACAGTAAGATGCCAATAAAGATTTTTTTAAACTTTGAAAATCATGAATAATTCAGGTTTGTTGGAGATCAGTTAAGATCAGCAAAATCTCGTTGTTGTGTCTATTTATCTTGCGAAGGAAATCAATAATTCAGTTAAAATCTATTGGTCCAAAAATATCTATAAAAATGCGGGATACCTCAAGGTTCCACGTTGAGGCCATTGTACTTTATCTTATATATTTAACGACCTGTCGACGTATTTTCGGTTTAAATTATTCGTTATGTAGATGATACAACAAGAACAAAAGTTGAAAACCTCTTGATTATTAAAACTGTGAAATTATGTTAAAAATTGAAAATTGAATAAATGAAAAGGATAAAACAATTTGCTTTTTACGACTCATTACACTTGCGCATTGTAAACAGATCCGTAATAGCAGAAAGTAGTACTGAAATAAGCTTGTCAAAAATATAAGCAGACAAACAATAAAACAAAAGCTTTAAAAAAAATATCTCATAATTTCCGTCGACGACGTAAAAAGAAAACCCCGCAGCGCCGAGGAAATGATACGAACGAAAACTGCCACGGAAACGTGGCCGCCCATCATTCCGTCGCGCTCTCAAAAAACGGCGGAAAATTAAAAACTACGATCGGGCGCAACAATGAACATTGAATATCTCGAGGACGTACCGACGTTTCGTCACGGCCGGGCGGACGCCCTCAGGGCATTCTCCCGTATTGTCCCGCATTCTTTGTTGGGAGCGTTCGGTCTTCCTTTCCTCGCGCCCCAGTTACGTTTTTTACGACATCGGAACCCTCGGTTCCCCCGACCCTCCCATCGTCATCATTGTCGTCAAGTTATAAAAGTTCATACGATTTGTATTTGTCGTATGACTAATTCATGATTTTTTCTTTGCAGAAATCGCCGGGATAAAGGAACGAGGAAGGTCGACTGCGAAAGCGGTCGCTCGAATAAAACGGGTGAGTCGTAAATTATTAATCGATTTGGCGCGACGCGGCTCGTTTGTTTGTTCGGACGTGAAAGATTGTTAGGGTTTTGTGATTTTGGAAATTTGATGTTTGAAAACGTCACAAAGGATTATTACGTTATGAGTTTTAAAAATGTAAAAAGTAAAAGAAAAAAGCAAGAAAAATACAATAAAATAAAAGAATAACGGTGGGGAAATTAGTTAAATGACATCGGACCTCAATCAAACATATCGATGAAACAAACAACTACCGGACAGAGAAATAGTTTCAAGTGTGTCTTATCCTTTACTTTAAACCCAATTCAATATACTCAGCCAATTTATGAAATGGTATTCAATTTCGTCGTCGTTGGTCGTTAGTTTCAGCAGCCCTGAAGATAACTCTTACGGTAATAAAAGAAACGTAAGACTTAGCCACCCCTGATTTACCTAACTGTCAGTAAATTAAATTAATTAATTAATCTAGGTTTTTTCCAATTGGCTTTGTCACGAAACCCAAACAAAAGTAAACGTAAATCCATGGCCGATAAACAGGCCAAAATGATGTACACGGCACTCACCGATAGCTGGCGCCGAGTATTAGTTGTAAATTTCAACTGCCATACCTGGAATAGGTCGCAAGCATTAATCGCTCACAATAGCCGCACTGAAGATGGCCAGAAACCAACATCGCTCTGCGGATACTAATTAAAAACAAGATGTTTAGTAGAATTATTAATTAATTAATTTCATTGTTTATTGATTGAAACCGAATCCCATTCACTGCGCCCCTTCCAAACATTGTTATCGAGTTATAGACTTCGTATGATTTGTATTTCTCGTATGACTAATTCATGATTTTTTTTCAGGAGTTCGTCACGATGATGAAACCTGAGCGCCGCCGCAAAGGGGTGAGTGGCTCTTTATGTTTATCGCATTTCGTTTTTTTTCCGGACATGAAGCCGGTCTTTCAAATTGATTGCCCGGAGCCCCGTAATACGTAGAAAATATTTACGACGTCCCTCCGAAATTATGCACATAAATGCAATCGGATTAAAATTACAATCGCAACAGATGGAGCGTCGTGTCACCCTTTCAACTTCCGCGAGACGACATCCAGCTCGTCCCTTAATCGATGTCGGTCGCGTTACATAACAAGTGTTTGAGGGTCGTCGCAAAGGCGTGTTATTAAACAAGGGACGATTTTGCTGCATCAGCTCCTTTATTAGTTATTACGGTGCGGGTTATTGGGTCTTAGGAGACGTCTTAAGTGGCTGTACGACCGGTTATCCGTTATGCAAACTGCAAACGGAACGGGTCTGGCGGGAGGGGCCCAAACCAACGTCGAAATTATAATATGGCAACGTGTGTAATTACCGAGGCGTCACACACACATCACAATGTCGCGGGAAACGCCGTTATTAATTTGCAAATTCCGAGGCGAAATTTTGGGCACCAGCAGCGCCGCCTCTTGATGGCAAACTTAGATTGGACAAGTTTTAATTGGGTTCGGTCCTGATTATTGCCACAATTTGCCATTGAATACGCATATTTTTAAGAATTATGATACAGGGAATTATTGTTATTATTATACTGGGAATACGGGAATATGCCCCCTCCCCCGTATTAAATAATATTTTTATGTTTTAATCAACAACAAAATTGATAAAAAAATATGTATTTAAGTACACAGAAAATAGTTTAAAAATAAATGGCCGCACTTCTCTGGTTTATTTAAAATTTTAATTTTGTCATAATTTTTTCTTTTTTTAGTAAATATTTTATCAAAATCAATTTTGCAAAAAAAATATTTAAAATTAATTTTATCAAACCAAAATATTTTATATTTTTTTGTGTTAAAGATTTAAAAATGGGGGGTACCATGGTATCATGTTATGGTATCACGTTCAGTGCGTTCGTACCTTTAAAAACAATAATGGGTTTCTACTTAATAATTTCAATTATTTTATTTTTTTTACGTACATCGGACGATTTTGTAGATTGCAATTGTTTTTTTTTTACACAAACATGACCACAAATTATAAAATTTAGCAACATGGGAAACGGTCCAGATAATAAAAATAATTTTCCTCCATTAAACTAAAAATTAAAATGTGCGGGGATTAAAAAATATTATTTTCTCATCAGCTAATAAAATTAATTAAATAAATTCAAATTTAATTTAAATAAACCATAAAAACTGTGATAATAAATTTATCTCATTGGATATGTTAAATTGGGTATAAAATTCATAATTTCATAAAAAAAACGTAACTTTGATAACCTATACATACAAATTAATCAAAAATAATAGTTTAAAATATGTGTAGCTCCCCACATTTGCAATTGCAATTAAAAAAAATAAAAAATTAAAAAAAAATTAAAAATTAAGAAATAAAAAAATTTTAAATTGAAAGTAAAAGTACAGTACAAAGTACAAAGCCGAATTGTGATCCGTTCCGCGGCGCATTAAATCCTCCCATTGTTGAGAAAACGACGAGGGGGAAGGGGGCGTGCAAAAGCCTTATGATTTTGTCAGACATATTCGACAGTATAAGTGTATTATGGGGCTTCCTCGCGTCCTGCCAATTAGGCTCCCTACGTAGCAGGGTATTAGTGAGGGCAGTGGGGCATCGGATGACCTTTTGGACTATCGGAGCCTTTCGGATATGACGTGGCGGCTTACGCATCAGCAGTAACAACAGTGGCGTAGTTGATTTGATTGAAAGAAACAAACATTTTTTTTCTGGAAACTTACAACCTACAAAATAATAAAATTTAAAAACGAATGATAAAGCTCAAGTTCGAGTTTACCACTATGTGAAGGGGTCCTCTTTTCCATCGGTAACTACGGTAAACATTTCCTGTCGGTTTTCATCAGCGATTCTCGTTTGTTCAACGAACGATTGTCTCATCTCATCGTCGGGCCGCATCTCTTGTGACGAGGGGGCCATTGTCCGTCGTCGTCGACGGGCAACCGGAGACACTCGGTAACCATAACGACCCCGAGCGGCGATACGAACCCGCCGAGGCCAAGAAAATAAAATTAATTTAACTAATCCGAGCCTACACTTCCATCTGCCCACCTTGTGCCCACCTCATCTCCGCCAACTTACATTTAACGAAATTGAAAACGTGCAAAGCAGATTACGGAATTAGTATCTGCGTTGCGAACGCAGTTTGCCGGCTCCCCTCGGCGAACCTTAAATCAAAAACTTTCGGAATTAACTCCCGCCCGGTTAATTAATGGAGCGCGGTCGAAGGAACATTTTAATTTTGGTGAATAATGACCCTTACGATTTAGTGTTGTTTAGTCTTAAAATTAATTGTGTTATAGTGTAAGCACGCTGAAGATTTTTTTATTGATATTAAAAAGAATCTCTACATATATAAAAAAAAACCTTTATTGTGGCTTCCGTAGGCTAATTTTTTTTATCTTCACCAAACGATCATCTCCGTCTCTTATACATCTGTTAGCACACTTTCGTTCCTTCTTGTAAACTTCATTCCAACCCAATTTCGGGCAGCTCCTCATCCAATGTCCCCACCTGTCCTCTTCGTTCCCACAGAATCCGCACCTTCTGAATACCTCTTGCCATACTTGCACTTGTATATATGATTTTTATCAAGAAAGCAATTTTAAAAATTTTTTTAATTGAGGTCATTTTTCTGTAAATGGGATTACGTTGGATTACGTTCCGAAAAGCTAACAAAGCCAATTTTTGTAAAATTATTTCGGCTGGAAAAGTTTTCAAAATTTTTTTCTAATTAAGGTCATTTTTTTGTAAATTACTTAGGTTGGATTAGGTTTCTAAAACCTTTCTTAAATAAACTTATTTTCATTTTTTTTCTCGTGAATTTGTTTTTAAAATACGGCGTACTATATGTTTTTTTTTTACTATAGGTTGCACACGTTTATTTGTTTTTTTTTTCCGTATCTTCCACTTTTTGTAGACAGTCAAGTATATAGTGACAAAGCCATTGTCCTGGATTTGTTTTTGTATCATTTTTTAAAAATAAATTTTAATACTTTGAAAATAAAATCCAGAATAAATTGCGAATTAATACACAATACGAAAATAAGATCGGTTTAACGAGGAGCTGGTATAGGGCAAGATCGCGAATAGACCTCTCCGATAATTTACTCTTAACGAGGATCGCTACGATTCTTCGGCGTAAACAATGGAAGAAGCTCCTCTCGCCGTGCAACTTCCCGACGTAGCTACACTTGACTCCGTTTTAAAAGTTTTAATTTCGAGTGGAGCGATAGACCGGTTGCGTTCCGGTTGGGGAAGGAGCAAGAGAAGGAGGAACCGGCCGCCTTTGAAGTAATTAAATGCTCAAATTAGATTTAATGAGATTTTCCGCTCGAATTAGCGTTTTTCCTTGTTATTGGATTTGAGAGTTATTTACATTTTTTTTTCTTAAATTGAAATCTTGAAAAGTTCCGGATCGTAGAAAAGAATTATTTTTGCAACGTAGTCACCGTTTCCACTCGATTTGTGCTTCGCAGGAACAAAACCCATTCCCGGAGAGACTGATACGAATTTGGCGTTTTGCAATCATTAACGGCTCACGAAGACGTTCCTCCATTATCGTTTGAGGGTCCTCGTGGACCGACAATCATCGTTATTCCCCCCATTGTTCCGGATTGATTCGACGTGTGTGGTGGGTGGCGATGACTGCGAGGAAGCGAAGCGGCGACAAACCGAAGACAATGCGCAACATGTCGGTCTGTTGGACGTCCGGGGTGAGGGAGACCATCGGATGCGGTTATAAATGTCAGACGTCGAGTTCTCGGTGACATGCGACCGCTATTATTATTTCTGTCATCTTCGAAGATGACGGGTGCACACGCACAATCTAAGGCATTCTCCGGCGAGTTATTAATGCCCATAAAAACCAAGATTCGTATATGAGACGTGAAGTCGTCGGGGTTGGAATTGCGCGAGGGATGTTAGACTAATGTAATGCAATAAACGCGTGATATTTATTTGGAAACATATAAGAAGTGATATGTTGGACCGTGGTCAATATAAATAAAAAATTATTGATAATTCTTCTTTTTGGAACTTAAATTGCCAGCACATGAAAATGTTTACATTTTTAAATCGTTTGCTGCGTGAAAATCTTTCTAATGTGCGAAAAATTTTCTATTTATTTTGAAAAGTTAAAAAAAAAATTAAAAGTGTACCATTTCAATCAGGTCATTACCTGGCCAGTGAGGTTGAAAAGTAAGACTATTATCGCGATCGGTTTTGAAATAAGAAAATTATGATTTTTTTCCTCTTATGGAGATTTACACGTAAACAGTTTTATTGCTGTTTTTTTTTGATATCTTCACACCGGTCGTTCAATTAATCTCCAATGCTGGAAATTCAAAGCGTTCCGATTGTAAATCGAATCCGTATGGAGGTAATCTTGAAAATCTCTCTCGCGCGTATCACACATCCGGCGTTACCTTTGATGTCGCCGAACGAGATGTGCCTGTGTTTACCATGCGCGCTTCTCGCCTGTGGCCTCGCAACCCCTTGTATTACGAACCTACCTACCTATACATCATCGACCGACCGTACGATATGTTTGTAACTTATATGGGTTTATTAAAACGTGTACGGTCCGTCCTCAAAGGAATAGGGCAATCTAAATTCCGAGTCGAAATTATATATGTTTGTGTGCGACGACGTACTGGCTATAGGAGTTGCGGTGCTTACACGTGACTTTTAATTAAGGGACGCGGTATCGATTTCTGGGATATCGTGTACGTTAGGATGAAACGCGTCAAATTTTATGGAATAAAAGGTTAACTTGGAAACCAAAGTAGTGCACTTGAAAAATTACGATTTACATAGACTAGTTCAAATTTGACGCCCAACGTAAGTTAAAAATTTCACAACAGTAAACGGTGGGCGTTATTGATTTTGTTTATAGAGTATAGTATAGTATAGTGTAGTGTAGTGTAGTGTAGTGTAGTGTAGTGTAGTGTAGTGTAGTGTAGTGTAGTGTAGTGTAGTGTAGTGTAGTGTAGTGTAGTGTAGTGTAGTGTAGTGTAGTGTAGTGTAGTTTAGTTTAGTTTAGTTTAGTTTAGTTTAGTTTAGTTTAGTTTAGTGTAGTGTAGTGTAGTGTAGTGTAGTGTAGTGTAGTGTAGTGTAGTGTAGTGTAGTGTAGCGAAGCGTAGCGTAGCGTAGCGTAGAGTAGCGTAGCGTAGCATAGCATAGCATAGTTTGACGTTGATATATAACCTTTATCAAATGTTGAAAAAGCAAACTGGACACAAACTAAAATATAAAAAAAAATTGTGATTCGAGCGTTAATGAACCAACGACATTATTACACTGGTGCAACCATTGCGTCCAAATTTTATTTTCAAAAAATATTTTTTTTTTTGAACTTAAATTGTCAGAACATGAAAATGTTTAGGTTTTTAAATGGTTTGCTGTGAGAAAATCTTTGAAATGCACGAAATATTTATTTATTTTGAAAATTAAAAAAATAATGAAAAGTGTACCATTTCAATCATCGTTACCTGACCGGTGACAATGAAAAATATAAAGGTGCTCGCACACTGAAGCGCGGCGCAGGAAATTTACTACGCCAGAGAAAAACGTACGTTATCAAATGGGAACCCGCACACTGATGCGCCGCGCGGAGAAGCGAAGCGAAGAGTTGTCGCGAAAGATGTTTTCAGAGCAATCAAGCGACGTATCTTCGCGCCGCTTCGCCTCGCCTCGCCTCAGTGTGCGGTACGTAGAGAAGGGAAGAGCCAAATTTTTAGGTTTTCGTTGCTTATCGGACACTTTCGTTTTCCGATGAGAAGCTGGTAGGCTCAGTTTGTACAGTTTAGCATAGTGTAATTTTATTGTAATTTTTCTTTTGTAATTTCATATTTTTGTTCCTTTTATCTTAGACTATTATTTGCATATATTTTTTGTTTCTTTTATCTGTTCGAACATGTATTGTACCAATGTAATTTGCAACATTCATTGTCTAGCCCAACGGTCCGCGAAAAGTTTCTATCCGGCCCGCGAGATATTTAAATATTTGTTGTTGTAATTCTTCTAGTTTGAATTGAATATAAACGCACATAGGAACATGTATGTTCATAATTTAGTACTAACTTTAAAACTTTTTTTTATAGGTCACAAGAAGGTGTCAATTAACTACGGCCCGCGGAAAAAACGTAAAATTTATTGTGGCCAATGTTATAAAAAGGGTTGGGTTGGGTTGGGTTGCCCACCCCTGATCTTAAAGTTTGAAAACATTGATTAATTGGATATTGAACGATAACTATCGATGTATTACTTTTTTAAAAACGGGAACTACTTTTGCTACGGTTACCAACACTCCCGGATTTTACCCGAGTTTCCCGGATTTTACCCGGAGTTTCCCGGATTTTGCAAGGAATTCCGCGGACTTTGCCCGGAGTTTCCCCGGATTGTGTTCGGATTTTGACAGGAGTTCCCCGGGATTTTGGCCTGAGGTACCCGGACTTTGCCGGAGTTTCCCGGATTTGCCCGAGGTTTACTCTGAGTTTTCCTGGATTTTGCCCGGAGCTCCCCGGACTTTGCCCTGTGTTTTTCCAATTTTGCCCAGAGCAGTTCCGAATTTGGCCTGGAGTTTCCCCGGATTTTCCCATATTTTGGCCGGAGTTTTCCGGATTTTGGCCGGATTTTACCCGGAGTTTTCCGGATTTACGCGGATTATTCGGGATTGCCTGGAACAACGGTGGACACCGTTAGAATCTGCCAGCGTGATTAATAATAATTATAATAATACTAATAATAATAACACCAGCTGAACATGATTAAACAGCAATGCGATTAAACAACGTCGATGATAAAAAATAAAATATCTGTTTACGGCAAAGTACGGTCCTGCTCATTAACTTAACTTTCGTACTAATCGACCGGAGAAAAACACTCTAAATTCTGCGTCTGTGGATTTATCTTTCCTTCTCGTGTCTTCGTAATTTAATTCGTCCAGAGTTATTCCTCACTCGACGATTTTTTTCCAATTCAGAGAAGAGAGGTTGGCTCCATGCCGCCTCCGTCGTGCGGAATTCCGACTCGCAATAAACGCAATTAGGACGCACGCATTTTTCATTAATCAAATTATTAAATCGCGAACGTAGCGCATTCCCCGTTTAAAAGTAACCAAGATACATGACTCCCCGTCGTCGTCGCGACGTCGAACATTCCAATTTCGCCTTTTTCCCTTTCATTTCGAGTTTTCCGTTTCTCCCCACGGAGACTTCTTACCTCCGCTAATGATGTCAAACCGAAAATCATTAATTCCAATATAGAGTTCGCATCGTTAATTATCGGTTTCTGATTTATTTTCTTGCAAAGGACACAAGAATTCTATTCGAGTTACCGAATTAATTTGCTTTTTTTTGTATTTCGAAGTTCGCCAATAATGCGAGTGTTGAGTTTGACTTTGAATGTCGAATCGACAATTTATCAAAAAGAAATGTTTGCATGTTTCGAAGAAAAATGTACGGTTTATTTTCGACTTTTCGACAATTTGCCATGAATAAGTCTTAATGAGACGAGTTCGCTAAGTTAATTAGTCGTAAGATGCGACTTTCCGTCATCAAATGACCCACCCTCAACGAATCCCTTTTACGACGAGCAAAATCCCTTTTAGATCGAGCATGTAAAAGGGATTTTGTGTCCAAACGCACTTACAAATTTTCAACTGTTTCCAAATTAACGGATCGACCGTAATGAAATTTGTCGAAAGAAGAATGACGATTTTAATGTTGGCGACGAATTTCCTCCGTAGCCAAATACTTCGTTAGGGGGGTGTTGGACAAAACACAACAAAATCCCCGATAAGCTTTCCATTATGTAAAGAGCGAGGTGACGATGGTGTACATATAATATTCATATGTCGGATAACCCGTAACGGCACGTTTTAATGGTGCCGTGAGCGTTTTTTAAATTGTTGAAACTTTCGTTACGTGCACTTCTAGCTTGGAGTTGGAGATATTCCTTTAAATTATTTTTGCAAAAAGAGTCCACAAAAAAATCAAATCAAGCACGTGCCGTGCCTACCTTATAAAAAAGTAACAAACGAATTAAATTAGTATAGAAGGGGAAGAAACTGAGTTGGAACCCTCGTCTGATACTCTCCTGATAACGCACATAATCTTCTTACAACCAGCCACGCAACATATGCAAGATAGACATCAACGCGAACTCAAGAATGTTAAATATTTTTTTGGAAATTCTTTCATTTTGTTTTCCATGGAAGGCTATATCGATTCGCCGGTCACACATATCGCATAAAGCGCAAATGTGCGCGCTTGCATAGTTACGAGTTGTAAAAGTTTTATGCCCGTCGACAAAATCGCGATTCCGAGCTTCGCTTTAAAACATAAAGACGATTTACGGTCTTTAACGGAATTGTGCAAGACGTCACGTGATACCAAAATTATACGATCGCCACTTCGCGCAGTTTAAACGCTTAGACGAGAAATTATACCCTAGACCCTGCCCTGGATATACAATTACTTTTTTCTATTTAATAATTTGTAGTTGTCCGTGACTATCCCCACATGTACAATTTATAGCGCCCAACATGGGGTATCGTATAACGTTTTTTAAATTTATTTTTATCGTTGAAAACCACACGTTCTCGTCGCAAACGTAGTTAATCCTGGCATTGTCTGAGAGTCTGAGCTATTCGAAGTCTCATTGATTGAATAAGATTCATACCTGATTACGTAACACGTACAGTTGCCGGGGGAAACACGGTGCAAAATCCTCATTTTGAAATGTTTACGTGTCTAACGCTTTGTGGCCGCATGAAAATGGCGCCCAACGTGGGGTATCTTTCATTCTAATGTTCGACGTTTGTATACAGCTGTTTCAAATTGCACTTATAACATTGATGATTTAAATCGTGAAATAACGCCGTGGACGCCACTGTCGTTTTCCCTTAGAACATCATTTTCCCTGTTGTTTTTAGTTCTGTTCGTCGTATTCGAAACCAGTTTGGAGATTACGTCAAATTGCCCACTCGGTATTCGGGATTTCGGCCCCCGTAACGATGGCGACCCCAAATACGAACGCACATTATTAAGAACCCAACAGGTTTATCCAGTTTGCGTTGTCCGTTCTATTGTTTCTGGACGTGTATGTTGTAAATAAGCACAAAACACGATGGGTCAAGGGGGTCGCCGAAGGATAGACAAGCGGACTTTTTTTGTGCGTTTCAGGTGTCACTCGATGAAACTCTATGCGTGTGCAATTGCACGATTAATTCGACTATTCGGATGATAATTATAAGCTCCGAACACCGGGTGCGTCCTCAAACCCGTATATTTAAACGTGTGAACTGAAATATGTAACCATGATTTTTTATCCTTTTTGTATATATCCCTGGTAATTTTTGTGACACATAGGTTTTATCCGAGACGCAAATAAACCGACTTGGACTCAATTTATTGCGGCTCGTCCACCGAAAGCGGTAAACAAGATGGTGGCGAAATACTGGGTTCGAACGAGTTCATTTTCCGAACTTTTCGCCGACATCGGTTTTAAAGTTCTCCGTTCCCAGTACTGCACGTGCATCGGTCTGCAGTTTTTCCGATCCTCCCTTTTTCATTACTTATTGACGATGGCTACTTGCAACTTGCGCGCCGACGTCGGTCGAATTCGGAAAAAAGTTGTTTCTTTAAATTAAATTACCGTGATCGTTTTTCGCTTCCGTGCGTCTCGTGGAAAATAACTGGAAATTGAAGCGGGCGCGCTCGCTTTTAATTAAAATCTCTTTCGTTTCCGCGAAAAGAAATAACAATAATGGAGGAAAAAAAACGAGTTTGTTTAATAAATTCGAAAGTAATTTGAGTCGCGTTCGCTTTGAGGTGCAGCGACGGGTAACTTATTGGCATTTATTATTCTTCGGTTGCTTTTTCTTTTTGTACGCGTCGCGCCCGCATTCGCGAGCGGCGGCGGATTTTTGCAAACTGAAGATAACATTGTTCAAGCGGCGATGTAACTTCAATAATGTCGAGGAACGAAGGGGACTACTTTGTTGTTTTTCCGAAGGACGAATGGCAAATTGACGATCTGTAATGTGTACAGTACCAGAGACGGAATTTGGTGATATACCATCTTAAAGAAAAAATCACACGTTGAAGATTTTGTACACGAAGTTTTCGTTCGAAGCCTGCTATGCCCTAGATCCTGTCCTGGTTATACAATTCATTTTTTCCATTTAATAATTTGAGAATTATTATTGAAATGTGTTCAATAATTTGTAGTTGTCCGTGACTAAAACATATAAAATTGTTGGCGCCCAACGTGGGTATTTCGAAGAATTGTATAACGTTTTTTGTTTTTAATTTATTTTTTTTATATAGTTTACTTTCTTTATCTTTGTATATGAGCAATATATTAGAGTTGCTAGTGAATCAATTTAAGCGGATATTGCGAGGATTTGTAGGACGTCCACTGTCTTATATACAGGGCAAGCTATACGTAAAAAATAATTTATCCAAACAGTTTCTTTAAGCAATTGGTTATTAAACTTGAGCCACATTATAACGGTCTGATGAGTTACGAAGTGTGTTGGACAATCCTTTAAAGTTTCAACTCCAGATATGCAACATCTTGTTAAAGATCTTTTCGATAACATCATAAATAACAAAGAAATTTGTCGTCCGCGGTACATTTTACGTCGGGATCCCACGTCCGGAACGACATAAATCATGTGGAGAGACCACTCAAAAGGGCAATCATTTTTCGACGATGACACGCCGACGTCGGCTTTTATCCGGCGTCGATTGTGTTTCCGCCTTCTTTACTGCTTTCCGGGCGCTGATTTAATTGCCCGCTTTTTGTCTTTTACGACCTCTTCTTTCCGGAACGGTCGAAAAACTGCGATCTTCGCCGTTTCGTGCGGTCGACGTCTTTTGCGCTCAGGAAAAAAATTAATGTCGCATTCGAGATAAGGGGGTCGCGACGACCGTATAATAGAAATTTCTCATTTCCATTTATGCGTTATCGAACTGCACGTGCGTTTGCGATGGATCTCATCTTCCATCGCAAACGCGAGCGTTTACATGTATTAATTTGACCGGTGGGGTTGGCACCCTTCGTGTAATGCAGCGTCGGATAAATTATTACGACCATCAGTCGGACATACTTATGTGCATATTTCACGCCGGAACGCCGTAATTGTGGTGTTTTGTTTCGGATGAGGTAATGTATTGGTTCCATTACGTGTTTGTGGGGCCGCCATCAGTGTTTATTTACAAAATCCCATTTTTATTCGACTCCCGAAAGCCGGAGGGAAACGTAGATCGTTTTCGTCGGTTAACGACGACGTTTTGTGTGTGAATTCTGATGTTGCATTCGGGCGAACACGCATGCAAATCGAACAAGGCACGCGAGCCCTCCTCACCTTGACACGACCCTTCTTAGGCAAATGTAGCGTGCAAGGATGCCCCTTCCCACAACCGTACACTAGTCGGTTAAGAGGCTTCTCGACCCGAGTATTCGTTCCATCCGCGAAAATCATACGCGTCGACGGCTTCTTCTTCAAATTCCTCGTTAAACATTCCCGTTCATTACTTCGCCGTTGGCAGGTCCTTATTTATTTACCTTTCGAGAGCGCCGAGTTCGCAAAGTGCGCACACGGACCGAAAGCTTTCAAACTATCGCGTTAAGTGTGTTCGGGATTTATTTGTTGTTCGGTTGGTATAATATTATCTCGAAACTGTGCTAATATAATTTGTTTTAGTTTGGTGTTTTCGACTTTTATGCAAATTTAAATTTATTAATGTTGTTTTTTTAAGTCTGCTTATTTAGAACGAATCATCCTGGTCTATATTTTCATTAATAAGTTATATCGAGAAAGCGTCCATGTCGGAGGCTAGCCTCCGACTGATGTTATTTGATGGACAAGCTCGCTGGCAGGCTTGTTTTTTTTTTTTTTTTTAGTTATTTAGAACCATTCATAAAACAGAAGACAAGCTCTTTAGTTTGTCTAAAATTTTATATCAAAATTAATAAAATAAAATATAATTATCGTTATGTAATTGTAACTTATATAATTGTAACTTTGTTACAAATAAATATTTTTATTTAATTATTATTTTCATGCAACCTTTCAAATAAATACATAAGTAACGAGTCATTGAAAAGAACGCGCTGCTGGTCTATATTTTCATTAATAGAGAGCGCGCATGTGATGTGATTTCACTACGCCCATAAATGCAAAGTTAACGGTTGATTATGATTATATGATTTTCTTAGACTTTCAGTCAAAACTCGTTTTTTAAAATTTTTTTAAAGAGTTGGGTGCTCTTTATTTGCTTTCAATTGTTTCTAAAAAAAAAATTAATTAAAAAACAATTAAAAAAAAAACGCAAACATCTTGTAGAAAAAACTTCAATTCAATATAGCCGCCTAACAAAGAAGACGGAATTCTAAGAAAGTTGACTTACTTGGGTTCGCTCAATGACATGTTTTTTCCCTTTTTCAAGAACTTTACGAAAAAACAATTGAAGTCATTTAACTTAACGTACATTTCTTGGTTTGACAAAAATGTTTCTATTTTTTTTTTTTTAACAAACGGTTGACGTTTTTTGATATTTTCAACTAATTCAAGTTTGATCTCAAATGTTTTGATGACGTCGGAAGAAATGACTTACGCCATCGTCAGTTATCCACGCGTTAATTTTCTGTTACATTTTTATATAATTTTTTAAATCGCTTTCCTTGCGAGCATCGTAATTACCGCGTTTATGGCGTAGAGTTTAAATTATCTTGGAACTTTTCGTTTCGCGGGCATTTTCCACCGTTTTTAAATAGGATTGTGGGTGCTCGTTTATGCCTCGCTAATTAAAGCTTATTATTGCGGTGCGGCGTTCTTTTATTTTAATTGCGTCCCATGGCGCGGTTGCGATAAACCGATCTAACGGTGACGGTGAAATTTAGGAATTAGAGTAAAATATTTGTCCTTTGTAAAAAAGAAAATCGAAAATGAAAAACGAGCGTGTGAATGAGCTACTTGCGAACACAATCATGATATCATGATTGGAGATTACAAGACAGCTTGTAGCTTTTACGCGTCAGTCGGTCATCCGAACCTTCGTTTTGGCGTGGTTCGTCGACATCGAAGCTCGCCTCGCACAACTGTACACGTTCGAACTCGCCGGAAGGGGTCAACGTCGCCGAATTAAATATTTCATAAAACTAAACGGATTTACGTCGAACGCTTTCAGTGGCGATAATTATTGATGAGGCGCGTCGGGAAATTTTATCGGGAAAGCCGGGCGGTTTTGTTCTCGTGTTCCGACCGACGCGGCATTTTTTTTTCCAACCCTCGCTTTAATGAAAGTTCGCTAATTATAATTAGGAGTTAGGTGGGAAGCCGTACATGCGTTAAACGTTTTTCGTCGAGGACGCGGGGGGGGGGGCGTTTCGTTTGCAAACTTCATGAACGCGCAAGCTGATATCGCGAAGTAGGGGGGGGGGGTATATTTTTGTTTGTTCTTCGGTCGACGGAAATTAACTGGAAAATTCGACGGCGTTTTTGCGGTTTAATTAGGCGAAATTGTCGGGCGGGCGCGAGGTCGTAAAAATTTTATTTTCGTTCCGGTCGTTTCTGAATGAACGCGACGCGCGATAATCGAGTGGGAATTTTACCGTTCGAAATGGCGACGTTCGATGCACGGCGAGATAATTTTTCTCGTAAGTCTCGTTTTGCTTAATGCGAAGTTAATGCCCACATCCGGTGGAGACCGTAGCGCCGACGGCGGCCGAGTTAATGGCGAATTACGGAACGGTTCGAGCCCCACGGGTCTCGTTACGGATTTTTAATTCGTCCGAAGGTAATAAAAAATCACTATAGATGAACATCGAGGTACATCTTAGTTGTGATGCAATTTTTTGGCGATAACGGTTGAAGAAGTTAAATATTTTCTAAACTGCTTCCCTATCGTAGTCCATCTCAAATTATTTCGACGTCCCTTCAACATCCACGTCCTTTCAACAACCACATCCAATGGATGGATCAAAAATTTATTTTAAAAAAAAATTTCCATTATAATTTTCCAAAAGCCAAGGGATAATGGATGGATTAAACGTATTTCTAGGACTTGTAAATAACATCGTGAATACATAGCTCTCTCCCCGGAACCGACCGACGCGACGTCCCGTTTTCGACAAGCATTCACGTTAACTCTCGTGTATTTTCATCCGTAACAATGCGACCAGACTAGCGTCCCATTATCCCTTATTAGGACGTCCCGGTATTGTGTTCGCGTTTCCAACGCAAAATGTAAATAATAAGAAGGCGCTCGTTATCGTCGTCGCCGGCGGACCGCAAGTCGAACGGGATAATATGCGTGGAAATAAGAGATTTTCCGGTTCGAAACGCGATACGGGGCATTCATCCGAACGGAGACGGCAACAATGGACCCGCACGGTAATTGGTCGTTAGACGTACCGTGCAAACTAACAGAGCGCGTTTATGTTTCGTTTTTATGCGCGCGTTCTTAATTCGGACAACGACGACGACGAGTGGATCTTTCGTCGTCGACGGCGGTGCGGTGGATGCAGCTGACGGCCACGACCGACTTGCTAATTGCACGCGCTGTCGTTGACATCGTCGAGAGGGTTTCTCGGCCCTCGAGATTTCGAACCGTTAAAATCGGCGCTCGCAGCGATCGATCCGCCCGTCTTTAATTGCTTTCGAACTAGTCGACAAACACACGGAAGCCATTAACGTCGAGATGTTCTGTTACGAGATGTTATCGACGGAATGCGCGGCTTAATTGTTAATCAAAACGTAGGATTTTCGATTTGAGTTGTGGGGTTGGCAGTGGATTTGGCCACAATTGTTATTTTGTGATTTCTAAATTTTGCGGAGATCAAGTTGTCATGTAAACGGAAAAAAATCAAAATTCACATTTTTGAATTTGTTATTATTATTATTTTTTGTTAAGGAAATTATTGTTCTATTATATTTAGGCAAACTGAAACAAATAGCTAAGGGATGTTGCCAGTACTTTGCAAAAAAAAAAATTTAATTAAAAAAATTAAACTAATAGTAATAATTATAATGTTCATTTAAAAACAAATTATCATAATTATTTTTTCACAAACAAATTGTTTTTTGTACGTTTTTGTTTCTAGCATTTAGGTTTGATTTATTCGACAAATAATAAGGAATAAATATTGGATTGAGGATGACTTTAATTTGTGTTTTTTTTTTTGGGACAGTTGGTAGATTGCAAGCCAAAAGAAGATGGCGAGAAAATTGACAAGATATACGAATGAAGCACAGCTGGAAATTTTGATATGGGTTGACGTGAAAAATAGAAAGAAAGTCGTTATTTTCTTGGAAGAATCAACATGAACAATAAATAATTGCTCTCATCCCTCATTGTGCGATTGTCAATTCCAACCACATTTCCATTCAATGTCAAGACTGCGGTGGTGATATTAAATCGCAGTCGTCCTCGATTCCCCCCAACCCTTCGTTTTCTACCTGTGATGTCGCATCAACTTCAAAAATCGCCGTCCCACTCGAAACCCTCCGGCTCTCAAAGCCTTTCGTCATTGTTCGCGTTTTATTATTTCTGAATAATAGCGGGCCTATCGGGCCCATGGCAACCTTTGATTTAATTCGACGGACAATTTCGAAGCGTCCGCTTAATTGCGTCCGATGGGTCGCACACGCTAAACATCCTGGCGAAAATTTACCATATAAGTTCACAGCGCTCGCTTGTTTTCGAATATTTTTAATGTCGATCGAGTCGTCTCCGGAAAGTGTTTCTGCAGGTTGGGCAATTACGTCGATTCCGAAATAAATCGATTTTGTGTTCGGCGCTCGATTTATGACTCCCTTCGCGACGGGCCTTTACGAGCCGATGTGTAACAATCGTCGCCCTCTGAAAAGGTCATTGGCGAAAGTGTCACGGCATTTATTTACGATATTCCGGATGTTTTACGAGAGTTATGCGAAAACCGCCATAAACGGGACCGTTTTGGTGCGCGCAATGCAGTTCGAAATGTCGCGATATTTTTTACGGCCCTTAAAATGATTGTCGGAGGAGGCTTTGTTGTGGAAGGTGGGGGGTGTAAAATGTTGGAAAATACGAAACACGATGATCGTGAATTTTGTATGGAGTTTGAGTTTCATCCCTTCCCCCAAGTAGTTTCTTCGTCTTGTGATCTTGGACCAATAAATTATTATTATTATTATTATTATTAATATCGTTTTATTTATTTATTTATTTATTTACTTACTTTCATTTCCCAGATTTACGATAATTTTTAAAAAAATTGAAATTCGATTGAACACAAAGAAACCTTCAGTAGATACAATATAATTTTAATAATAATACATTTTCCAGTGGTTTTTCATTTGTTTTTATTGTTGCGATTCTCAAAACGTCGTAAATTTTTTACTTTTTTTTTGGTTTGTTTACTTTCCGTTTCACATGGTAATTTTTAATTTTTTTAAAAACATTGAAGGCAAAGAAAGGCAAGTTTTCATTGCAGATACAAGAAATATAATAATTGTGCACAGCTGACATCTTCGCCTGGATCGCAAATTGCCGATACGGGCATAAGTATGTTAACTCGACATGCATTGATCGTCTCAGACAGGAGCTGTACTAATGATGGGTAGTTTTTAACTACGCGCCTTCCAATATAAAATCCAAATCAACAATAATGTTGTCAATAATGGTTAAAATTTATTTCGATTTAACTGCCAATATACATATATTAAAAAAAAATTAAACTTTAACGTTGTCTTTTATCCAGTCGATGTAAGCGGAAGTCTTCGTATAAACGGCCGGTATTCCGATCGTGGCGCATTTTTTAACACCAAAAGACACGACACCCATCACATGCCATCGATAAAGTTCCGGATCAGAAGTGTCCTTGAGCATCAACGGACCTCCGGAGTCACCACGACAAGAATCCTGCCGTCTACCACCGGCACACATCTGCCCTTCTTTCAACTTGACTCTTTTTTGCTCGTAAATTTTCGAACAATTCTCCAACGGGATTTCGGGCAGTCGGGCTTTCAGTTTAATATTGCTTGCCGCGCCTGCAAACGTGAATAAGTTTTTCGACAAATTTTTTGTGTTTCATGCTCACCGTTTTTGGTTTCACCCCATCCGGCGACGTACAAAAATTTCGACCGTTTCTTCGGCCCGTCATTCGACGGCAAACAGATCGGTTGGATGTAATCTGAAATTTAGAATTTAGAACTCGTCTAACTGTGGCTCGAGGTTACCGGAGAAAGTGACGGGGTTTTCGAGCCTGATCAGTGCTATGTCGTGGTATCGATGGGGACTGTTCGGAATGTATAGGGGATGAACGGTGTGATTTTCCACGTGTATTTCTATGCTCGGCGGGGCGCAGTGTTCGTCGCCCCAGCCCAAATCGCAGTCGATCTGTTTGTTTATGTCGTGTTCGCCCAAAGTCACCGCGATGCTACGAATAAATTTGGGATCAATTATTGGTCTTTGATTTTCTGATTTAAATGATGGCTGTAAGCTTAAAAAAGTAGTAGGATGGCTGGAATAAAGATTTGGTTGGTTTCTAAATTGGAAAATTTGTCCAAATCTGATGACGCTTTGTGCCAACTTTGAAACTTTGAAATAAACAGTCCCAAAAAAGAACCATTGAAATTACTATGGTGACTAGGCCACTGGGCTAATCATCATAAGTGAACGAAAAAAAAATTGTAATGTGCTAAAATACTCACAGTGGTCCAAACAATTCAATTATTCGTCCAGAAACACAATGAGCCGCCGTCAGCACGTACCTCTTGCTGATTAAAGTACCACCGCAGGCGTAACCGTCTCCAATGTCTGCAAAATGCTCGCAATTTTAACACAAATTTTCATGAATCAAGAGCTCGATCTGCATTGATCGACACTAGCTAGTAGTAAAGATTTGTAAGAATTGTATATAGCTTTCTCTTTCTGGCATACGTTATTTAAATGGGTTTATACTTCCATCTCTTTCTGACACATGTATTTAAATTATTTACATGAGAAAATGAAAAAAAAGGAAATATGCAATGTGTTGGTTGAGAAGGCTTACTAAGGGATAGGAAGAAGAAAAATAAAGAAATGAAGGTAATAGAAATAGAGACAAAAGTAAGGGTTACGTTAAAAAGGGTTTTTACCAGTTCTGTACTTTAACAAAACAGCCCAAGGAAACTCCCCCAGTCCCGTGATGACACCATCGTAGATTCTGTTCTCTTCTTCGTAAATTTGCTGCCCGCATTCGTCACGTGTCGGCAATTCATCATCGATGAGCGCACGCGAAGACACGCCGATCGAAATCTTCTTACCCGCGGGCCTGGCGGGTTCTCGGAACGGTTCGGTCGCGTTCGAAACGGCGCAACAGACTTTGGGTGCGTCGTCTTCGAATCCGCACTGCGATTGTCTCACGAATATGGCGTCGGTGACATTTAAATTGCGTCCTTGGAGCAACTGACCGATTTCGGGGCAGTCCCGGACGTCCGTGCAGTTACCTTCGAGGGATTTGGGCGTCGCGCAAAGTTCTGTAAATTTTTAGAAAAGGTTGGATACGGACGTTAGGCATTTGTATTCAAGGAAAATATGTTTGAAAATTTCCAAGAATCTGCAAACTGGCCGAGTCCATTTCTGCATAATTCCTCGTAGAGATCATAAAATTTATTTATTTTTTCTTTATGCAGATTGCGACGATTAACATGCATGAAACAAATGAAACGCGGTATTACAAGCCAAGGACGTTTGAAATGCATATAACTTAATAAATTAACTCGTAAATTATGTGTAAGAGGTTATAACACGTTAAATAAAATGTCGATCGTGTAATTCGCAATTTCTAAACTTTCCAAGAAAATTCGTCGATAAACATAAAAATATTCACCTGCTTGTGTGTTCAGTGCGTAAATAAAGCACGCGAAAACTGCGCGGAGATGAAGTGTCGGCGCCGGCATCGTATAGAACTGGACGTCCGAGTTCTACATTCGATCCGGTCTGCCTTGAAACAAATTATTAAAGGCATCCTTTCTTGTTGTAGACGTCTTTCTTATAAAAAAAATGTTGAAATTTTTTTCACGTTTATATGTATATATAGTCAAGTGGGGTAAATGTAAACGTTTTTTGTATTCTGTAATTTGAAATTTCATATTTTGTGTTTAACGAGTAATTGTTGACCACTGTAATAATACCCATATAGTTTCAACTGTTTTAAAGATTTTCTCCAAATTTTACCTTCATACGAGTTACTATCTGACTTTCAAGGACTG